>LNAC01000179.1:2337757-2370008 GCA_002007465.1 Ailurus styani
CAGGCGCCCTAAATAAAATCTTTAAAAAAAAAAAAAAAATATTATGACTATACTTACTCTGATGATCTTAGCATGTATCAACAAAGGATAAAGGTAAAGATTTCATTCAATTTTGAATTTATAAAGCCTTGTAGAGCCTCAGAATTTTATAAAGGAGATGTCTCAGAAATAGTCTTGTCTAAAAATTCAAAGGCTCAACAATTTGTAAAAGGTCCAGGATTAACAGGGCAAGTCAGTGCTTTAGGGGACTGGACTTTTATAAGGAAAAATCAATGAATTTGATTATAAAATTATAATTTAATTAAAATGAAATTATGATTATTATCTGCCTCACTGTATAAAACAGTCATTACTTCCTTACACTGGCCAGCCAATCACAAAGCAACCCACACGAAAACATCTACTTCAGAGCCCCCAAAGTTCACCAGAAAAATCATTGTTCTTTCCCTTTTTAATTACCTCTGTCCTCTTCTCCCATGTAAGTCTCAGTCAGGAACAATTCCTTCTCAGAATGAGCATATGGGCCTGCCAACTGGTCTGCTCGCAGGCACAAATGTTCCCTTAGGATGCTGCTTTCAAGTCTCTAAAAACACTTGATGCAATCCCACGCTCTTACTCACTGACGGTCAATGGATTTACCGCTACCTTTAAATAATTATGCTGGGCGCCTGGGTGGCTCAGTGGGTTAAAGCCTCTGCCTTCGGCTCAGGTCATGATCTCAGGGTCCTGGGATCGAGGCCCGCATCAGGCTCCCTGCTCAGCGGGGAGCCTGCTTCCTCCTCTCTCTGCCTGTCTCTCTGCCTACTTGTGATCTGACCTCTCTCTCTCTGTGTCAAATAAATAAATAAAATCTTAAAAATAAAAAAAAATAATAAAAAAAAATAATTATGCTGATCATGGAGCAAATACCTTTCTTATATCAAAAGACTCAAGATTCATGTTTAGATTGTACTTAGTTATACACAAACAAAGTACAGGTCCAACCAATAAAACAAGGACTACAAAGGATATATATGTCAAAATTCCCCCAAAATACAAAATTTTACCTTACCAAAAGTTTTTTGCTTGGAACTGATGGCTTTCTATGCATGCAATAATTGTTTGCTGTCCATCTATTTTTTTACCATATACCTTAATGGCAAAGAAAATAAAGAGAGTGAATTCAGGGCCACAGAATGTTCAGCTTTAAATATCTGCACAAAAAAAATTTTGATTAGAGCATTTTGGTAGGAACACATAAAAGAATACAGAGTACGTCATCATTCTAATACAGTAGCTAGAAAAACAAGTACTCAAACATGTACACCTATAATCACAAATTCTTGGTGGATCACAAAAAAAGCACAAAATTTATAAAGTAAAACTTATTACTGGACGCCTGGGTGGCTCAGTGGGTTAAGCCTCTGCCTCCAGCTCAGGTCATGATCCCAGGATCCTGTGGGAAGAGTCCCACATCGGGCTCTCTACTCAGCAGGGAGCCTGCTTCCCTCTCTCTCTCTGCCTGCCTCTCTGCCTACTTGTGATCTCTCTCTGTCAAATAAATAAATAAAATCTTTAAAAAAACAAAACTCATTATTATACTCTAAAAATATTCACAAACATCCTAGACATACCATACTTTTAATTCCAAATATAGGTATCACAAGAAGTGTAGACCAATCTGGCAGTTTCCACACAAAAACTGGACCTACACTGTGATTATCATCTTTTTTCCTTCACGATCTTAGAGATTGTTATTTCTTCAGTCATTTTACAAAGTATTAGGAAAGAGGTAAGAAAATTAACTTAGACTTATAACCAAAAAAGGTCATTAAGAGAATGCTTATGATGGTATGATGGTGATGGTATAATGATGTTGTTTCACCTCTTCCCTACTGCTTTAAAAGTCATGGATAATTTGTACCTTTCAATCCTTCAGGAGCAAATAAGGACTCTCTAACACAACCTAACTACTTATTCTTGAGTTATTCTTCCAAAATAATCCTAATTGGGCACCTAGGTGGCTCAGTTGGTTAAGGGACTAACTTCAGCTCAGGTCATGATCCTGGAGTCCCAGGATCAATTCCCACTTCGGGTTCCCTCCTCAGCGGGGAGTCTGCTTCTCCCTCTGGCCTTCTCCCCTCTCATGCTCACTCTCTCTCATTTTCTCTCTCTCACATAAATAAATAAAATCTTTAAATTAAAAAAAAAAAGTAATCCTAGTCAACAAGGTTATTATTCAAGGAATTTGTAAGGTATTTTAGGTTATGCTGTAATTTTTCCTCAAATAATTACTGAGAGCTAGATGCTTAAGGGATTATATGAACCTCTGTCCTAACCAGAAAACCTCTAAGAGTGAAATGAGATGCTACTGGTAATATTAATAATTATGTTGGGACAGCAAGTATAAACCAGGATATGGTAACCTTAGGCTCCAGAGGTAGGCAGAAACCAGGTCCAGAAGGCTGTGAAAGCCATTTTCAGAAGACTAGACTCTATCCTAAGTGTAATGGAAAATCTATGAATGATTTCCAGCATGGGATTTTCATGATGTAATCTGTATTTCAAAAGATCTCTCTGGCTATGGAGAAGATCACAGACAAACAAACTGGGTGGGGGAGAGGAGTGGCTGAAAAGCCTACCTGGGTACAAACAATCTTATGAAAAAAAGGAAAAAAAAAAAGGACTCCCAATTTCTACCATATTTCATACTGAAAATATGAAAACAGGTTAAACCTATGAAAGAACCACATTAAAAAAGAAACTTGATGATAAAACAGGCAAGGACATGATTCCACTTCTAATAATTTGTTCTAAGATCTTGAAAGGAAGTTTGATCTAAACTTACTGAGATGAGTTATTAACATGAGATTAAAGAATCCTATAGCATCATGCTCGAATCAATGTATGACAATTCCTACTTGGATTTAATTCAAGGTACTACCATTTTTCCATTCTGTGCAATCATAGTATATTTACTATTTAGAGTTTCTTAAAAAAACATTCTTAGAAATATTTACTTCAAGAAAAAAAGTAATGGCAGGTTATGTCAGGTCTCTAAGTTACAGATTTCAGGAGATCATAAAAACACTGTAATATTTACATAAGACAAAAGAAAAGTATGCATATTGATGACTTACAGTGCAGACCCCATTTGGATAATGTTCTTTTACGTAAGCTCGCAGAGCAGTTTCTACTGAAGTTCTCCATGATTCAACTGCATTTTCTGCTTCATATGGTCTTGGATCAGTTGCTTCCTTTCTTAAGTGATCAAATTTGAAACAGATTCTGTTTTTGGGATCCAAAAACTTTCCATTTCCCAAGTCACCATGTTCTGTTATCAATACCTTCAATGATGCGATGAATTTGGGGGGGAAAAAAAAGTATTTAAAATAGCATTTAAGTACTGATATATATTAATATAAATTCACTTAAGTTTTGTCCTTAACACTAAAATAATTCTACTCCAAGTAACTGCTTTCACTATATGGTACAACTATAATAATTCAAATGAGGCTAGTCTTGTTCAGCTAAGATCAGTGGATCTGATTTTCTCCCAATATAACTTCTGGCTACTGGGTGAAAAGAATGCATCTTTTAATACACTGCTGGAGTTTTGTTTTGTTTTAGAACTATAAACAGTTTACTATTTCTATTATCAGTTTCCAGTTCTCGAAACTAAGGAACTGGTAATAACCTTCAATAAGAATAGTTACAAGAATAGCTTTAACCCAGAGAGAATACTCTTCAGGGTGTCCTGTTTTGTTCCTGGGCCCACAATCTCATCTACTGTCAAGTGTCTCCTTGTTTTTATAATCCATTCATTGACAGTTGTTTTCAACTGACTTTCAAATTTTTAAACATGTAGTTTATTCTTTTGTGTACATTTAAGTTGTACATGAATAAATGTAACATTCTGTGCTTTATTTTAAAATTTCCCCTCTTGTTCTTCCCTTGCACTCTCCCAATTTTTAACTCCTTCTTAACTATGTCAGAACTTTCCCCCTCTCTGATAAAAATCATGTACACATAGGATGTATCCTTCTAAATTTTTTTCAGTCATACAATCCCACATAGATAAATAAAAACACATCTATGTATACATATACACACATACAGGGGTTTTTTGGTTCACGGTTTTACCAGAATGGAATGAAAATGCACACATACACATATTTTTCTGCATTTGGCTTTTTTTTCCAATACCAACACCTTATAGAAATCCTTCAAAGTCAACTGGTAAACTTCTCACCATTCTTTTTAATGGCTGCATAATGTCCCATAATGTGGATAAAACTTAATTTATTCTGCCATTCTGCTATTGATGGACCATTTCTCTTATTTCCAGGCTGTTTTCTTTTTGGGGGAGGAATGGGTACATTAAAAATGTTAAAATAAGTACTCCTGAACGTATACTTTAACATGCTAATGTTTTTATTTCCATTAGATGCTTCCACTTCTCTTAAATATATTCCCAGCAGTGGCGACAGTAGGTAAAAGGTCTATATGTTTTTAATTTTTAATACATTTCCAAAAAAGTGGCTGTGACAATCCACATTTTTATGAACAGTATATATATTCCCCTCACATTGCCACTATCAATAGGGATATGATTATTTTTTCAGTCTGATGAGTATAAAATATTTCATTACTCTAATTTTATTTCTCTGACTACTGACAGATCTAAGTATCTTTTTGTGTGGGGGCCATTTGTTTTTCTGTGAGCAAACATTCTTTAATATTTTTCATCTGTGGTTTTTTCTGGTTGTTTTCTCATTAATTTATAAGAGTCCCTTGTTTAAGGTATCTGTTTCACTTTATGATTAAGATAATTATTATGTAGCAAAATGTCTATCTTTTCTTCTATAGTTTCTGGGTTTCCGTCTAGACTTACTTAAGATAGTCTCCCTACCCTAGTATTGTACATATAGACTCTTAAAATTTTAGTCGTTTTATAAATTTTTAATCCACCTTAATTTATTTCTGTATGTTGTATGAGACAGAGGTTCAAATTAACCTTCTTCTTAACAGAAACCAGCTGTGCCAATATTTTATTAATGTCTATCTAAAATTATAATCTTGTCATACATAAAAATTTTCATGTTTTGGGACTAAATTCTCATTCTATATGCTGCTGTACTAATCTGTTTGTCTACTATATACAAAACCACCCTGATTTGACTTTACACTGCTTGTAAAGCATCTTCTGTTATCTAGTAAAGGAATTCTCTTACCCATTCTTACTGTTCTTACATTTTTTTTTCCAAGCATGTATTTTTTTGCATAAACTTCAGGAACATTCTGACCAATTAAGAAAACTATTAGGATTCTGATCAAATTGCAATAAATTTGTATTTTAATTTTTAAATAATTTAACTTTCTATTTTCAAAATGGAATGTGGTATTGCCTTTCTATTATTCACATCCTGTTTTGTGTTTCAAGAAGACAACTACCACTGCCTTCACAATCTTTGCCTTTTTTGTTAAGATTATTCCCAGGTTAATGCATAGTTAAACCAATTAAAATGGAATTCCTCCCCCTCCAACCACTTCTAGTGTAGAGTATTTATTTGGCGCAATATAGTACAGCTAATGAGTTTTGTATACTTACCTTAAATTCAGCCATCCCACAAAACTGTTTTAAGTCTAGTAGTTTCTTTTGTTTGGGAGGAGATTATATAAATCATGCACCCTAAGAGTTTTTTCTTTTCTAAAGCTCTCATTCTCTTATTTGCTGTATGTACCTCCAACAGGTTAGATAATAATAAGCAAACAAACCTGGCAAATTTTCTATTTTAACTACAATTATTTTAGTGTTTATAGTCTATGATATTTACTGTGATTTTTGTTAAACAGTCTACTATATTTAAGAGGTCGTCTTCTATCCTTAGATTACTCAAGGTTTTTGTAATAAGAACTAGCTGCTGGATTTTTCAAATTCCTTTTCACTATCTACTGATGCATGATTAAGTTTTTCTCTTTGATTTGCTGATTAATAGATAAGACAAAAATACTGCCTTAGATGAAACCACTCATGCATTCTTGTAATAAATTCTATTTAGTCTTGATTTGTCATTCTTTTGATATATTCCAGGATTCTATTTTTTTTTAAGAGTTTACTTATTTACTTATTTATTTATGAGAGACAGAGAGAGAGAGGCAGAGGGAGAAGCAAGCTCCCCCGCTGGGCAGGGAGCCCGATGTGGAACTGGATCCCAGGACCCAGGACCCCAGGATCATGACCTGAGCCGAAGGCAGATGCTTAACCATCAGAGCCACCCAGGTGCCCAGGCTTCTATTTTTTAATATCTATTTAAAGTTTTTAAATCTATGGTCATATGTGAGCTTAAAGTTTGATTTTTTGTTTTATCTTTCGTAGGTTTAAGTATTAATATTATGCTAGGTTCATAAATGAGTTTGGGAGCTTTCCAACAAATATTCCTTTAGGGATGTATTTTAAGAAATAATGGTCAATGTGCCCAAAGGTACAAAGATTTTCAATACAGCTTTGTTTACAGTTAAAGAAAAAGACAAAAAAAAAAAAAACCTCCCAAGAGAAAGAAAATAAATATAGTAGATTCATAAAATGAAACACTATATAGCTTCACATATATATGTGTGTATACATACACACATGCATGTCTTTATATACATACATATATATACATATATATATATACATATATACATATATATATATATATATATATATATATATATATATATAAGCTTGTTTTCTCTGCAGTTACAAGTCATCTTCTGTCTAGGCTCGCTTCCCCCCCTGTAAATACAAGACTACATATTACAGACGAATAATGCCAAATGCAAGCTTTGACATAACTAGCCACTAAGAACTAATTGTTACAACTCTTTCATGTTCCACCTACCAGTTCCTTCTTTATATTGTTTTATATAAGTTGTGCTTCACACAAGCACAATATGAATTAATATAATCACTGATTATTAATAACTCTAAACCAAAAAAACCCAAAAAACCCACCAAAAAACACGAAAACTAGTGACCTTTCGTGGCTTTTCTTAGCTTAGCAATTCTAACTTTCACTTTGGAAAGAAAAGATTTAATAATTACTAAATGCTAAGTTACTCACATGAAGAACTGTAGAATTCCAGAGCAACCAAAATATGATATAAATCTTACTAATATATATTCTAGATTTTGGATTAATATAGGATTGATTTTTTTTCCTATAAAAAACAAGAAAGTAGATTTAAAGCAATTATTTTCTAAACTCTTAAAAGAATTACAATTGAATACTTCTAAAAGGGACTTTCTGCTAGTAGTATTACTGTCTCAACAAAAAAGCCCAAATTTTCAATTACTTTGCCCGTAAGAGGCTATGATTAAAATGAACACTTTATCTTTAAACATACCACTTCGCAGTTCTTGCAGAATACATTAACCATTATAAATGAAACAAAGACAAGTCAGAGCCCATGTTCATAGAAACATACCTGATCTTCATAACCTTCAATTTTTACTGGAGTAAACTGGTCCAAGTTATACTGTGCAAATGCACTAAAAAAGAAAAAGACCAGTTATTTAAGATTATAAAATTCAAGCCTCTTAAAATAGCATGAACAATTCACTTGTCAATAAATCTCCTGTACTACACATGGCAAGTTAAATAAAATTATAATTCTCTATTACTGATCTTATATTAACTATAAATACTATGTAGATATGGCTATTTTTAAAACTGATGAATGATATGCAACCTTCAATGTTTAGCAAAAGAAAATTAAACAGTAAATATAATGTGAAAGTAAAGGTTAGTCATCTGTAAGATACATATCTAATTACCTGAGTATATACTGAGCACACAACATAGAGTAATCAGACAGATTCTATGATCAGAAAACTTACAGTTGGGTAGGAGATAACAGATAAATATAATCATAACACAAAGTAGCAAGTACTATAAGACAATGACCAATAAAGAAAGCATCAAGGAGAATACACATTTTAAAAAATTATATTCACTGAGGCAAGGATAAGAAGCGCTTTAAGGGTGATTTCTTTAGAAATTTGACACTGAGAAACGGCCTTGAAATAATGAGTAGGTTCTCCTGCAGAAACTGGAGAGATGGGAAGAAAAGAGTATTTCAATTAGAGGGACCAGAAACAAAACTCATGAGAAGACAGGTTAGGTCCACATCATAGAAAGCAACAAGCTCAATGCCTGACACATAGCATGTGTTCAATTATATTTACTGAATAAAAGTGAAAGGCCCTGATTAATAGAATAATTACTTCATTTGGGAGGAAAAGCAGAATCACTGAAGCTTTCTGAGAAAGAACCTAACTACCTCTAAAGAAGATTAATTTGGCAGCAGTGTGTGTGACAACTGGACAGTGGAGAAACAAGAGCCAAAACAAAAACAAAACAAAAACAAAACAGGTTGTTATTAGGCAAATGTCTATATTAGAACTGATGAAGAGTCTGAACTAAGAAATGGGGACAAGATGGATTCAAGAATAAAGCCTCCCTCTACTTTCATATGAGTTAAGTAATACTACATAATTATATAATACATTTACAGGAAAGATTCTCATTGTACAAAAAGTTATCTGAAAAATATCTAAGGATATATTATATTTTATTAAATCTATAACCTGAGGATTTTTTTTCTACACTTAACAGAAGAGATACTGAATACTTTAAAATTTAGAAATACATCTGTCAACCTAATCTACTTGGAAGGTTTTCTAGATGGCAAGACATCCACTGAATTTTCAGATTATTAGCTACTTGAGTATCCTCTAGAGCAAAGCCATCACTGATAAATTAACAGCAGACTAATAAACTTAAAAATAGAAAAACAGAATTAAATTACTACCTGTCAAATTCCTGACACTGCATGTTCAGAAAAAGATGAGAATAAACACAGTAATGCATGATGGGGGAGGGTATATCTACTCACTTCTGATTTCCTTAATTCATTAAAACTATAATTTTCCTGGGAATAGCTTCAACATAGCCAGGCAGTTACTAACCCTTAAGTGAATTTAAGTGAATCTCAAAACTACTTTGAGATTTAAAAAAAGGGGGGGGGTACTCTAGATCACTTAGAAAGTAGGATTCTGGGCACCTGAGTGGCTCAGTCAGTTAAGTGTCTGCCTTCAGCTCAGGCAGGTCATGATCTCAGGGTCCTGGGATCAAGCCCCACATCAGGCTCCCTGCTTGGCAGTGCATCTGTGTCTCCCTCTACCCTTCCCCACTGTCTGTACTCCCTCTCTGCTCTGTCTCGTTCTCTCAAATAAACAAAATCTTAAAGAAAAAAAAAAGTAGGATTCATTTCCCAGTGAAAGACATATGTAAATAATAAATGTACATAGTAAACTTGGTGCTAGGCCTTTTACTGCCCAGAATATCAAACCCTATCCATCTACTTGGGAGTGAGGAAATAGGAAATCTGAAAAGGAGACAAATGAGTATAAAATTAGGTAAAATTTTATCTTAAATGCTCAAAGCAAGTTAAATAGGTTTTAGTTACATGGTATAGTGGTAAAGATATTCACTAACCTAGGAGTCGGAAAATAGAATACCTACGTTCTATCCAAACCCCATTATTAGCTAGCATGGGGCCCACCTACCTTACCTATAAAAAGAGGGGTTTGGACTAGTTGACTTCCAAAGTCCCTTCCAGTTCAGAAACTTACTCCATCTACCTACTCATCATCTACTCACCCACCCCCTCCACCCAGACACAGTGAAAACAGTGGCTTCTCTCCTCTTGTAGAGTTCTATATCCCAATCATCCATTTCTAAATACTTGTTCCTGTATTTAGATTTTTATTTTTTTATTTTTTTAAAGATTTTATTTATTTATTTGACACAAAGAGAGAGATCAGATCACAAGTAGGCAGAGAGGCAGACAGAGAGGAGGAAGCAGACTCCCTGCTGAGCAGAGAGCCCGATACGGGCCTCGATCCCAGAACCCTGAGATCATGACCTGAGCCGAAAGCAGAGGCTTTAACCCACTGAGCCACCCAGGTGCCCAATAATCTGTATTTAGATTTTTATACCCATTACTATTAGTCATGCGTCAGTCACATACTACACTTTTCACCAGGTGTCTCCTTCAGTTTAGCCACATTATTTCCCTATTTACTATTCAAACGCTGTTCATCATTTAAATTCAGCTCAAAAGCCACTTCTAAATAGAAATTAAAAATCTCTCCCTTTGGGCTCCAAAGGCCTTTGATATGCCTCTATTATGATAATATTTTATTTCATTTGGCCAATACTGAACATATGTGACTGACTCCCCATTAGAAAATCCCTAAGAGACTTATTTACCTCCTCATCATAGTGAAGTCTGGCATTCATATGTCAGTTGAATAAAAGGCTCTTTCTGGGTATTTAAAAGTTAGACTTGACAAGAGTCAGTATGTCTCAGATCATGACCTGAGCCGAAGGCAGAGGCTTTAACCCACTGAGCTACCCAGGCACCGGGTTTGGAGATATTTTAAAAAGTTAATTCAGAACCAAGTCTAGTGAACAATGAAGATAATACTATTTTTGCCTGAAAATTATTTCACAGAAAGGACACTGTGAACCAGAGTTATATAGTTCTAAAGTCAATCAACGATTTAGGGTATATTTATCACTTCACAGATACCCTCAGATGTTTACAAAATAAATTCAAAGAAATTTGGAAAGAGGGCGCCTGGGTGGCTCAGTGGGTTAAAGCCTCTGCCTTCAGCTCAGGTCATGATCTCAGGGTCCTGGGATCAAGGCCCGCATCGGGCTCTCTGCTTGTCAGGGAGCCTGCTTCCTCCTGCCTCTCTGCCTACTTGTGACCTCTCTCTCTCTCTCTCTCTGTGTCAAATAAATAAATAAAATCTTTAAAAAAAAAAATTTGGAAAGAAGAATACTACTGAAGCCAACAAAGAGAATCAGTATTTTCTCTAAGGGTTCATCTAGTTAGCAATCACTTACTGATATTATAACTACATGCAAGACGATCTGAACTTTCTGCTTAAGGTTTTCATGTTTTTTTCTTGGTATTGTACAATAAACTACTTCTTTTATCAGTAGTTACTGATTTCCTCAGACTTGTTTCCTTAGAATATCACAGTATCAAGCATTTCAATGTATGCATCTCTTGATATGTGGACCACAACTGTTCCCAAAATATGTTTCATAATAAAAGAGAAATGTAGATCACATTCTAATTTCTTTTAGAACAAATCTAATTTTTTTTTTAAAAGATTTTATTTATTCATTTGACACAGAGAGAGAGATTACAAGTAGGCAGAGAGGCAGGCAGAGAGAGAGGAGAGAGGAGGAAGCAGGCTCCCCGCTGAGCAGAGAGCCCGANGCTGAGCAGAGAGCCCGATGTGGGCCTCGATCCCAGGACCCTGGGATCATGACCTGAGCCGAAGGCAGCGGCTTTAACCCACTGAGCCACCCAGGCGCCCAAATCTAATTTATTTAATTTAAATATAAAAACCATCATCAGACAAGTATTTCTTTGGACAAATACAATTTCAATACTTTAATCATTTTGAGTCAAATGTATGGCTATTTCATGCCACTTACATAATTATAAATATTTTTTTAACCTTCATTAAACTTTATTCTGCTGAGGAAAAACTCTTGTTCTTTCAACAAGTCAAGTTTCTCATTTTCTTAACTGGTAACAAAAAAACCCCACTAATTTGTGCACCTATATGAAACAACCCACACATTTATTTAACACAGAGAACTGAGAGTAAAAGTACTTTGAAAGTACTGTTGTTGGAAGTTGTAAACATGCCATATGCTGTTATAAAGAAAATTAATTTTACTTGAATATACAAATAATTTAAATAAGGTTTAAAGAACTTAGGAGTTAAGTAGCCATTCACTCAGAAGCTAATCACTAAAGTCAAAGATACAGAGTAAACGGATTTCTATAAAGCATTTAATTAATTAAAATAATTAATAGGAATGGAAGCAACCCATATGTCCATCGATGGATGAATAAACAAAATGTGGTGTGTAAATAATTCAGTACTAAAAAAGGAATTCTGACATGTGCTACAAGATGGACGAACCCTGAAGACATTATGTTGAGTAGAATAAACCAGCCATAAAATGACAAAATAATGTATGATTACATGTCTATGAGACACCCAGTGAAGTCAAATTCATAGAAACAGAAAACAGAATGGTAGTCGACAGAGGCAGAGGGGAGTGGAGAATGAGAAATTATTGTTTAATGGGTATGGAGTTTTAGTTCAGGGAAAATTTAAAAAGTTCTGGAGATGGATGGTGGTGATGGTTACACAATGTGAATGCACTTAATGCCAAAGACTTGTATGCTTAAAAATAATTAAAATGGTAAATTTTATATTATGTACATTTTCTCACAATAAAAGTAGTAAATAGGGTGAAACAGGTGAAGAGGATTAAGAATACATTTATTGTGATGAATACTGACTAAATGTATAGAATTGCTGAATCACTATATTTTACACCTGCAACTAATATAACACTATTTGTTAATTATACTGGAATTAAAAACAAGTAAGTAACAGTTGCTACTAAAAAATAACGGGAATTTAAATCAGAAGCAAGATCAGATATGCCTAGAAATCTGCTGAACCTCTACCTTCATTAGGGTTAACTGTAAAGGACAGATCAGATAAAGCCCTGAAACATTACAAAAACAGAGTAAGACCAAATTTCCCCCATTGTTCAGGATTTCACATATTGAGTAGAATATCAGGATGAGAAAAGGTGCCTGGATAGATACTAAACACTCTGCAACGCACCTAAAAATCTGTTTAATTTCATCATTTTCCAATGAGTAATGGAACTGGTTAGCCTAACATGAGTCCCCCACCTTACTTTTGGAGGTGGGAATAGAGAAGAAAAACAATTATTTCTCTGAAATCCTAACACAGTGTGGTAAGTCATGACTGTGGACAATGGTCCAAAGATGATGTACTAAGATTTAGAACTACCTAGTTATTTGAATCGCTCACAAATCCAGTAAATATTTATTTACTGAATATGGGTCAGGTACTATATTAGGTATTTGTGGAAGAATAAAACTCCTAATCCTTGAAAATCTATTACAGTCAAACACTTAATAAAAAGTAAAACCTGAATAAAAAAGCAATCACAAGTTCAAAAATCAAAGTTTCCAGATAATTTTATCCAACCTTGCCAATGCCGAAATGTAGTACTGAGTATATAAGCCACTGCCAAATACTCAATGAATAGAGAATTTCATGTCTTAACTGTGAACCTATGTCCCACTGTGATCAAAAATTTCTCTTTTAGCTGAGTAAATACATATAATACACATATATTTAAACTTCATCAAAAATATTTCTCTTCCAGCTAAGTACTACATATAATCTATATATTTAAACTTGATGTGCAAATATCTATTTCAGGGATTAGTGCTTAAAAACCACCTTTAAACTTTTTCTCATCATGTCACTAGTTATGTTAATATAATATGTAATACTTACTGAGCTGCTCCTTCCCTGAGAAGATTATCATTATTAAGCAGTAACCGAACATCTGCAAAACAAGTATTATGTTTTCTATGTTATTATCGTTATATGTTTGAAATTTCTATGTAATGAATGCAGCTTACTTTGGTCATGTATTAACACTCCCCACTCTTCCCCACCCCCCAAAATGTAAGCAAGATCAAAATTTTATTCTGTTGGCAAAAATAACCACAAAAACAGACCATGGTATTATTTTCTAAAAAGCTATTGGTTAGGAACAGGAGAGGGAATTAAACAGAAATATAAATTTCCCCACTATCCAAAAGTTCACCTTACGTTACTTGGCTTTTACCTGTTTTCTTGCTAACTGAATGGAATCCAAAGAGATTTTTCACTTTATGTCATATTGACTTATGAAAGATTTCACAGAACGCCCTATTTTCAGATAGCAGGGAAAACCTGTACATGTTATATTATACCTTATTAATTAATAGCCAATGTAGGCAGACTATAATGTATTTCCAAGGAATTAAAGTGGAGATAAAATAGATCATCTGATGAGAGCTACAGAAGATGTCTGCCTCGTAGTCTGACAACACTAGCTTAAGTTTCAAATGAATTTGCTTCATACAAAAAGGGATTAAGCAAGAAAAAGCTTATGAACAGAGCTCAGATGCAGACATTTCTGGCCTCAGACAGCTCATGTTCAAACAGATGAATGCATTTAGTTCAATACGGATAACTGAGCTTTTTTTGAGTTACTTTGCTTATTGATTCTTAATTCTGTTCTAATTTTAGACTCAATTATTTTGTAGCATTTGCCTACTCATCATTAAAACATAACTTTAAAAATAATACTTTTATTGGAAAATTTATGTACCTTGTAAAATAATAAGGAAAAAGTCGCATAATTTCACCAAACAAAATACTATTCTAATCTTGGTATATTTTCTTTATTTTTCCTACATACTTGGCTATTTTATACAGTTGCTATCATAAAAGTACATATTACAATGTATCCTAATCTTTTCGTTAAATGAAAAGAACACAAATAACCTAAGTATCTTCCATTAAGAACTGGTTAAATATAATATAAACAGACTATATAGTTCTTATAAACAGTATAAAGTTGAGCAGCCATTAAAAACAATGTAGATGTGAAAAAAATGTAGATGTGTATTTATCAACATGAAATACATCTATAACATGATAAACAGGAAGGGGAAAACCCAGTATGCATAGTATTATCATACTTATGTAATGTTATATATCTTACATATCTCTCTAAACTGAGAGATGTTAGAAGTATTTCATTCAAACACCGGAGAACTAGAGGGCAGAATGATGTGAGTTTTAGGTCCATTTTTGCACTTTGGAAATTTTAGAATGACTACGAATCATTTTTACATAAATTTTACATAAATTACAAAGCTACTCCAAAAGAAAAAAATATTTACTATAACATGCCTCTTCTCAGCAGCAGGCCCCAATTTAAAAAATAATCTCTTTCGTTAACCACTAAATAATACTAATTTGATTTCTAAATTAACTGATTTTAAACAATGGAAGCTACTGCCTAAAATATTGTTCTAAAAAACACATTTAAAAATTTAGTTATTCCTATCTCACAAAACTGGGGAGTTCTATTTGATAAATATGATGCTTTCATGTACAATATTTAAAACATAATCATTAATAGTGGTATTGGCATGGTAGATCTTTTCCAGTTGGGAAAATTTTATTTTATTTTTTATTTTTAAAGACTTTATTTAGCAGAGAGAGACACAGTGAGAGAGGGAACACAAGGAGTGGGAGAGGGAGAAGCAGGCTTCCCTCTGAGCAGGGAGCCCCATGCGGGGCTGGATCCCAGAACCCTGGGATCATGACCTGAGCCGAAGGCAGATGCATAACGAATGAGCCACCCAGGCGCCCCAGGAAAAAAATTTAAAAGCAGATCTATTTGATCCAGTTAGCTTTACTCTGGAAAGTTATTATTATAAGGAAAGTAGAGAAGAAGAAATAGAAAGACAAAAGAATTTGAATAAAATATACTCTTAAAAAAAGCATTAGGCTGTGGTTCCAAGCCAGGCTACAAAATCACAATCACAAGGGGGTGAGTATGAGGCTTTAAAAAAAAAAAAAAAAATTAAAAAAAAATCACGTATTTCAGAGTTCCAGGCGAAATCTACCACTTCAGTTTCTGAGAATGAAGACCAGAAATTTATGTTTCAACGATTCTAACACAGCCAGCCTTGGAAATAGTATTTGGGAATCACTAAACTAAGAAGATTTTATGACTTTGCAATTCTAAAATCTGTTGCTTCTTTTGGAATCATCATACTGGTGTTACCAACAAAAACAGCAGTGAGAATAATCAAATCATGACATTTCCCCCTCAAATGTTTAATTCTAAATTAAATAAACTCTAAAATATCCCCTATTTAAAACTGACATTATATCCCATATCCCACTTCTATTCTATAGCTTACTCTCCACCCCAAGCCTACTGAATGGCTTATCCTTAATGCCCAAATGTATTGGACCTCAACACAGAAACTACCGACATCAATTTCCAGTGAGACTTAGAAAAGCACTTTTTAGGACTCATTCATTCATTTAGGGCCTTTCTGATTAACAAATTTGGAGGGCATTTAATTCAATGTAAGAACATTCAGTGAAAAACATCTAGAATTAGGACTTATTCTTGGTTCTATGAATTACATCAGAGTTTGGAGGCCACTGACTTCAGTGCAATTTCACCATCACCAATTCAAGTTACACACCAACTTTTGAACCTAAGGAACATGGAGACTGAAGTTAAACCCTACAGGAAGCAGAAATATCTGTGAATTCTCTTCCAACTTCCCAAGTCTCTACTTTAGATTTTACAGTTTAAAAGGCAGAATACAGGGCGCCTGGGTGGCTCAGTGGGTTAAAGCCTCTGCTTTCGGCTCAGGTCATGATCTCAGCGTCCTGGGATCGAGGCCCACGTCAGGCTCTCTGCTCAGCAGGCAGCCTGCTTCCTCCTCTCCTTGTCTCTCTGCCTGCCTCTCTGCCTACTTGTGATCTCTCTCTCTCTCTGTGTCAAATAAATAAATAAAATCTTTAAAAAAAATAAAAAATAAAAAATAAAAGGCAGAATACAGTGTAGACTTCCCATTCTTTCTCTAAGTGTAGCTCAGTGGTTAAATTTTTAAATGTATAAAAATTATCATACATAACTGTATGCACTAAATTGTGTATTGTAGTTTGTGGATTTAAGGAATTTTCAAAGGTAATTTTAACTTTACAAAATTTTTACCTCATTTTTTTTACTTTAAACCTGATCTTTTTTGAGGTGAGATTCCATTATCTTATACTATGAATGAAAATGAGTGATTAAACTTCCTTACAAACATGTTTAAATAGTTCACTCTGGAACAGAATAAAAATAAAATTGAAGAGTCCTGTGTAAATTAGTTTTAATTTTAGACAGTGAAGGCCAAATATATATAAGTAGAAATAACACATTTACAGTACCTATGGTAATTTATTCTTAAAACTGCTTAAGAAAAGTTTTGTAAAAAGATCACTACAGGCCATTTCCTTGGTTATTGTTTCAACCACATCATTCTCACTGCTAAAGAGGAGCTATTGTTAGTTTTTATAGCAACCAGGAGACTGTATAACTGTTTAAATTTCTGATGTACGGTAGATAACTATAAAAATGTTTGCCACTGAGGTTTAAAGAAAAAGGCATACTGTAAACTACTTTGTAAGATAAAAATTAGTTTTGGGTTTTTTTTAAGACTTTATTTACTTGAAGAGAGAGACACAGAAAAGAAGGAACACAAGCAGGGGGAGTGGGGGAGAGAGAAGCAAGCTTCCCACAGAGCAAGGAGGCCAATGTGGGGCTCGATGCCAGGACCCTGAGATCATGACCCGAGCCGAAGGCAGACGCCTAACGACTGGGCCACCCAGGTGCCCCAATATAAATTAGTTTTTACATATTCTCTTATCTTCTGAACAATGTCAAACAATGTCCTCCCCACCTTTTTTTTTGGTTTTTCATATTATTCTAGGCTTTTCTTTAAAAAGAATACAAAAACGTATTTTGCAAATCCAAAAAATATCTAAAATTAAAATTCTTTAAAAAAAATTTAACATTATTCTTAAGGTGGTTAACTTACATAAACCTAATTATCATATATATTATAAAAATATTCTAGTCATTATAAAATCCATAGACAAAAATTTTCACTATAATTCAAAAAGTACAGATTTTTCTACATACTACCCCCCCCAGCTTAGTTCTTTTGGTTATATAATTTTTTCTTTTAAAAAAAGGAGTGCTTGATATGTCAAGCCTTAGTGCTATGAATTAAACACTCACCATTAAACACCTCATTAAATTCTCCAGGAGGGGCATGAATAATGAATTTTGCTGCTATACGCACCTAAAATAGAAATGAAGATATAAATGTTCCATGGCATAGGCCTCTGCTAAAATAACCAAAAATACATTCAAAATCATACTACTTCGAAGTTCTACTGAAAATGGCTTAAAGATTTTTTCGAAGATAGTGACACTTTTTCAAACACCTTAAGTTTATTACTGTTTCAATCATTTATTATAATCACAATGTATAGGTTGAATGCAGATAAAATACATATTTAACACATTTAAGGATTCAAAGCTACCTACATATAAACATTTTCTTATAAGCAAATTCTTTTAGACTAAAATGGAAAAAAGTATCAATCAAGAAAATTTGTTATGTGTGAAGAAATAAGATGTATTTAGGCAGAATAAAGAAAACAGATATACTATATTTGTTTCTTTAAAATCACAAACTAGTGAAAAATGTTTAAAAGATGGGGAAGAAATGTCTAAATTCAAAATGTTTTTAACATGAGACCTGACTGGACCTTAGGAAATTTTAGTTCAAAGATATATGAGAAAATATCAACAGGCATACTGACAGGCATATTTTAGGAGAGTAAAAGGCCATGTCTGACAAAGAGATCAATCACCAATGAAAATAAGAGAGCTTAAATGGTATGCCCAATATTCTAGTTTAATGGAGAAGTCTTGAATCCATTTATAACAGTTTCCAATCAACTTCTGACTACTCCAGCAACTTCTAAGTTGTAGCAGATTCCCCAAAAGGGCAGTCCCCCAGCAAGCAGCAGCAGCAGCAGCAATGTCATCAGAAAGTCAGTCATGAGCCCCACTCTGACTGGATGAGACTCTGGAAACAAGGCCCACGAAACACTATGTAGACACGATATCGAGGTCTTTTAAGATTTTACTTATTTATTTGACAGAGAAAGACAGACAGCAAGAGACGGAACACAGGCAGCGGGAATGGAAGAGAGAGAAGCAGACTTCCTGCAGAGCAGAGAGCGCGATTCAGGGCTAGATCCAAGGACCCTGGGAACATGACCTGAGCCAAAGGCACACACTTAACGATTGAGCCACCCGGGCGCCCCTCCAGGTGATTTTTTAATGCACATCCATGTATCTGCTGAATTCAATATCGCCAAGGGACTACACTTGGCAAAAATAATTATTTTCCTATTTCCCATTTTATTAGCACTATCACTGTTCTGATATGGAAACTAAAAATAACAGAAAGAAAAGGAAACTGTAATACATGTTTGTGTATAGTGTATAGATGCATGTATCTAAGTACACATATGATTTTCAGAGGAGACAGATGAAAAAGAGGTTATCAATGGCTAGAAAGATGATGTTCCTAGTTAGAGGCCACATATGTGACAGGGCCTTAAAAAGGTAAAAAATGTCAACTTAAAACAAAAAAGACTTTGTAGTCTGGAGGAACACTAAAAAGTTTGAAGTAAAATCTATAACTGTTATGGGATACCACTGAGAGATAACAATGATGAAAAATTTTTTTAAATGAGATTATTTAAATTAGTGCTTACCAAGCACTCTACATGAATTATGTCATTTATTCTTCACAACAACCTTATGAGGTAATTCCTATTATATCTGGATTTTTTGGATGAGGTAACCAAAGTGGAAGTTAAGTAATCTGGTCTGATTCCTGAATCTATACTTTTATTCAGTACACCATGCTGCTCCTCAGATTTAAATAGTTTTGGTAGAATGAGTACGATCCTCCCACCAAAAGATGAACGTGTAGCTACCAAACAACAGCCTTGATATAAATTTTTTTTTAGGGTTTAAAATGTCAATAGCAACAACATAAAAGAAACAGAAAATTCCTTGAAAGACACAACTAAAGTTCACTCAAGAAGGAGGAAATAACTTGCATATTCCTAGATCTATTAAATAAACTGAATTTGTTGTTAAAAGCCTTCCAACAAATAAAATTCCAGGCTTTCTTACACCAAACATCTAAGGAAAAAATAATACCAATTCTACGCAAATTATTCAGGAAATCAAGGAGAACACTGTCCAATTCATTTTTAAAACAGTGTCATCCTATAACAAGGACTTAACTATTTCAAGAAATACAACTCACAACAAATGTATCTTTCATAAACATAGATGCAAAAATCCTCAATAAAATAATAGAAAATTGAATCTAGGACTATATAGAAAGGATAACACATCACGACCAAGTGTAGTTTATCCTGGAAATGTAGAGCTGTTTCAATACTGAAAGCTAAGGACAGCAATTCAAAATACCAACCGGTTAAAGATGAAAAACCATAGATCATTTCAACAAATGCAGAAAAATTATTTTGATAACATTCAACAACCAATCATGACAAAAACCCAGCAAACTAAGAAGAAAATGTCCTTAATCTGATAAAAGGTATCTACAAAAAAAGGCTACAAGCTAACATCACCCTTAACGGTCAAAGACTGAATCCCTTCTCTGTAAAATCAGATAGAAGACAACAGTCTCACCAAAATACTAGCCAGTAAGATCCAACAGTTCATTAAAAGGATTATTCGCCACAACCAAGTGGGATTTATTCCTGGGCTGCAAGGTTGGTTCAACATCCACAAATCAACCAATGTGATACAATACATTAACAAAAGAAAGAACAAGAACCATATGATAGTCTCAACAGATGCAGAAAAAGCATCTGACAAAGTACACCATCCTTTCTTGGTTAAAACTCCACAGTGTAGGGATACAGAGTACATACCTCAATATCATAAAAGCCATCTATGAAAGACCCACAGTGAATATCATTCTCAATAGGGAAAAACTGAGCTTTTCCCCTAAGGTCAGGAACATGGCAGGGATGTCCACTGTCACCACTGCTATTCAACATAATATAAAAGTCCCAGCCTCAGCAATCAGACAACAAAAAGAAATAAAAAGCATCTGAATTGGCAAAGAAGTAGTCAAACTCTCACTTTTTGCAGATGATATGATACTTTTTGTGGAAATCCCAAAAGACTCCACCACAAAACTGCCAGAACTCATACAAGAATTCAGTAAAGTGGCAGGATATAAAATCAATGCACAGAAATCAGCTGCATTTCTATACACCAACAAGACAGAAGAAAGAGAAATCAATCCCATTTACAATTGCATCCCAAACCGTAAGATACCTAGGAATAAATCTAACCAAAGTGGCAAAAAATTTGTACTCAGAAAACTATAGAATATTCATGAAAGAAACTGAAGACACAAAGAAATGGAAAACCATTCCATGCTCATGGATTGGAAGAAGAAATATTGTGAAAATGTCTATGCTACCAGAGCAATCTACACATTTAATGCAATCCCTATGAAAATACCATCAACTTTTTTCAAATAAAAATGGAACAAATAATCCTAAAATTTGTATGTAACCCGGAAAAACCCCAAATAACCAGAGGAATGTTGAAAGAGAAAAGCAAAGTGCTGGCATCACAATTCTGGACTTCAAGTTCTATTATAAAGCTGTAATCATCAAGACAGTATGGTACTGGAATAAAAACAAACACAGAGATCAATGGAATAGAAGAGAGAGCCCAAAAATGGACTCTCTACTCTATGGTCAACTAATCCTCAACAAAGCAGGAAAAAACGTCCAATGGAAAAAAGTCTCTTCAACAAATGGTGTTGGGAAAATTGGACAGCCACATGCAGAAGAATGAAACTGGACCATTTCCTTACACAACACACAAAAATAAGACTCAAAATGGATGAAAGACCTCAATGTGAGACAGGAATCCATCAAAATCCTTGAGGTGAACCCAGGAAACACCATCTTCGACCTCAGACGCAGCAATGTCTTCCTAGACATATCACCAAAGGCAAGGGAAGCAAGGGCAAAAATTAACTATTAGAACTTCATCAAGATTAAAAGCTTCTGTATAGCAAAGGAACAATCAACAAAACCAAAAGACAACCGAGAGAATGGGAGAGGATACTTGCAAATGACGTATCACATAAAGGGCTAGTATCCAAAATCTATAAAGAACTTCTCAAACTCAACACCCAAAGAACAAATAATCTAATCAAGAAATGGGCAGAAAACATGAACAGATATTTCTGCAAAGAAGACATCCAAATGGCCAACAGACACATGAAAAAGTGCTCAACCTCACTCAACATCAGGGAAATACAAATCAAAACTTCAATGAGATACCACCTCACACCAGTCAGAATGGCTAAAATTACTAAGTCAGAAAACGACAGATGTTGGCGAGGATGCAAAGAAAGGAGAACCCTCCCACGCTGTTGGTGTGAATGCAAGCTGGTGCAGTCACTGTGGAAAACAGTATGGAGGTTCCTCAAAAAACTGAAAATAGAGCTACCCTATGACCCAGCAATTGCACTACTGGGTATTCACGCCAAAGATACAAATGTGGTGATCCAAAGAGGCACGTGCACCCCAATGTTTATAGCAGCAATGTCCACAATAGCCAAACTATGGAAGGAGCCTAGATGTCCATCGACAGATGAATGGATAAAGAAGATGTGGTGTATATACATACAATGGAATATTATGCAGCCATCAAAAAACGAAACCTTGCCATTTGCAACGATGTGGATGAAACTAGAGGGTATTCTGCTAAGCGAAATAAGTCAATCAGAGAAAGACAATTATCATATGGTCTCAGTGATATGTGGAATTTGCGAAACAAGGCAGAAGATCACAGGGGAAGAGGTGAAAAAATGAAACAAGACGAAACCAGAGAGGGAGACAAACCATAAGAGACTCAATCTCAGGAAACAAACTGAGGACTGCTGGAGCAGAGGGGGGGTGGGAGGGATGGGGTAGTAGGGTGATGGACATTGGGGAGGGTACGTGCTATGGTGATTGCTGTGAATTGTGTTAAGACTGGTGAGTCACAGACCTATACCCCTGAAACAAGTAATACATTATATGTTAATTTTTTAAAAAAAGAAAAAAAAAGAAATGAGACAAGAATGCTTGTTCCCACCACTACTATTCAACACCATATTGTCTTAGTCCAATCAGAAAGACATTTCATAAATAAAATACAACTTTCTAGTTGCAGACAACATGATTGCTTACAATGAAAAATCCCAAGGAATCTAAAAAATAATAATTTATTTGTAAATCTAACAAAACATGTATAGGACTAGTGTGCTAAAAACTATACAAAATACTAATGAAAGAACTCAAAGAAGAGCTAAATAGAGAGATGTGTTACATAGACTGGAAGACTCAATAATGTGAGATGACAATTTTTCCAAAACTATTCTATAGATTCAAGGGAGGCCCAATCAAAATCAAAGCAGAATTTTTCTGATATACATCAACAAGCTGATTCTAACGTTGATATGTTTTCTGTATTATTACTTTTCTATGTATAAAGAATGTAATGAATGTGGATTATTTTGGCCATGTATTAAGACCCCCCTCTACCCAAATGTAGGCAAAATAAAAAAAGTCACCGTGTTGACCAAAATAACCACAAACACATACAGATGGCATTAAAAATAGATTCTGGTTAGGAAATGAGAAAACGAAATTATGTTATTTTACAACCTTAATAGTAAATGCAAAGTAGTAAAGACAAATGAACAAGAATAGCTAAAACAATTTTTTAAAAAAAGAACAAAATTGGAGAGATCACACCGACCTGATTTTAAGACTTATCACTGGATCTGAACTAAGAGTACAAAAACATTCCCATATATATGGCCAAATGATTTTCCATAAAGTTGCAAACAATGGAGAAAGGATATCTTTTCAACAAAGGATATTCAAACAATTAGATATCCACAAGCAAAACTATAAGTACCAAACTAAACCTCACACCTTATGAAAAAATTACATCAGAATGGATAATAGTTCTAAATGTAAAACATGAAACTTAAAAAAATTAAAAAAAAAAAAAACAGAAGAAAATCTTCATGACCTGGGGTTAAGCAAAAAATTCTTAGACGTATTAAACCATGATCCACTAAAAAAAAAAAAGGCTGATAAACTGGACTTCACTGAAATTAAAACCTTTTGCTCTGTTAAAGACACTGTTAGGAGAATGAAGAGACAAGCTACAAACTAGAGAAAATACTAGCAAATCACATATCTGACAAAGGACTTCTACCTAGAATTTAAACATTCAAAAGTCAACAGTAAGAAAATAGTAAGCAAAATACTTGGACACTTCAGTGGATAGGATATACAGAAGACAAATGCACAAAAGGATGTACGACATCATAAATCATTAGGGAAACGAATACTGAAATCATGAAACACTACTACATACCTAAAAGAATGGCTAAAATAAAAAAAGACTGATAATACCAAACACTGCTGTGGATGCAGAACTGGAACTCTAATACATGGATGTGGCAACTCAAAATGCTACCAACTAGTTTGGAAAACAGTCGGCAATTTCTTATAAAGTTAAGCATGCACAACCTAACAATCTTACTTCTTAGGTATTTACCTAGAGAAATGCAAAACACTGTCCACACAAAATCTATTCACTGGGACACCAGGGTGGCTCAGTCAGTTAAGCGTCTTACTCTCGATTTCAGCTCAGATCATGATCGCAGGGTCATGGGATGGAGTCCCACGTAGGGCTCTAGAGAGCACTCACACGCCTATGTGTGTGTGCTCTCAAAAAAAGGGGGGGGGTGCACCTGGGTGGCTCATTTGGTTAAGCCTCTGCCTTTGGCTCAGGTCTTGATCCCGGAGTCTGGGATCAAGGGAATGGAGACCTGCTGATCAGGCTCCCCACTCAGTGAGGAGTATGCATCTTCCTCTCCCTCTGCTCATCCCAACCCCACAAATACTCAAAACTGGAAAACAACCCACAACCCAAAAGTCCATAAATGGGTGAATGTATAAATAAAAGATGCTGTTTCTACATAATGGAACACTACTTATGTTTTAAGTGTTTTCAAATTACTTTCTTCTAAATGTTTCAAATTACTATTAAAATCAAAAGCCAAAATATAAAAAATAATTTTAAACAGGCAAGGGTGGAGCAGGATATGGAAGCAGTACATGCTAAACATACATTAGAATCTATTATGATTATGTAAATGCCTTTAACTTCTTAATTTTGTTCATCATACCTCTGCCCCTGCCATTGAGGTAAGGAGCTGTTAGCATTTAAATCTTAAATTTAATTGATGATTACATTAATTAAATGATTAAATCTTAATCATTACCACAAGCAACAAATAATAACTAGTAACTTGCTGATAAATTTATCAATATTTCTTTCAAAAACTTTTAGAATTCTGAGGTAATTGCTTTTTAAAATATTTTTACTTATTTGAGAGAGAGAGAGAGAGAGAAAACACACGTATGAGCAGTGGGGTGGGGGAGGGGAGAGTAGGAGAGGGAGAGGAAGAAGCAGGCTCCCCGCTGAGCAGGGAGCCTGACACAGGGCTCTATGCCAAGAACCTCAGACAATGACCTGAGCTGAAGGCAGAGACTTAACTAAGCCACCCAGGCACCCAGAGGTAATAGTTTCTAATACTCCTATGACTTACAAACTTGACAAAATAAAAGTACTAATAGCAAGCAGTATATATATAACATATTTAGTGATAAAATTAGCTAAGTTGTTGAGCTTTAAAATTTTAAGTTGTTTAAAATAAAAAAAAGCACATACCATCCAGAATTTTAGTTCTTTTTTTTTTTTTTTAAAGATTTTATTTATTTATTTGACACAGAGAGATTACAAGTAGGCAGAGAGGCAGGCAGAGAGACAGGGAGAGGAGGAAGCAGGCTCCCTGCTGAGCAGAGAGCCCGATGCGGGCCTCGATCCCAGGACGCTGAGATCATGACCTGAGCCGAAAGCAGAGGCTTTAACCCACTGAGCCACCCAGGCGCCCCAGAATTTTAGTTCTATTTGGAGTTTTCACCAAGAAAGCAAAAATGATCTAAATGTTTTTCCTACAGACTTATTGGCCCTTGTTATTGCTAAATGTGTGCATTTAGTATGAAGTAACCAAAAACAGTTAACAGATTGCTCACAAGACCCAAAGTGAAAGGTGGGTCAAAAGAAGTGCCATTAAGACTAGGAGGTCTGTGAACCCAAAACACAACCTTGGATTATACCACCTATGCCCGGATATTGTAATCTGGTTTTTGTGAATTTCACTAAGAAAAATGTGATTTTTTGGATTTCTCAGGTGCTAAAGGAAAGGAAGTGTAACTGCCACAGTAAATGCTTAATTGTCTTCTAAGAAATTGTTTAATCATCAGGGTATTTTCTTTTTTTTTTTTTTTTTTAAAGATTTTATTTATTCATTTGACACACAGAGAGAGATTACAAGTAGGCAGAGAGGCAGGCAGAGAGAGAGGAGAGAGGAGGAAGCAGGCTCCCCGCCGAGCAGAGAGCCCGATGTGGGCCTCGATCCCAGGACCCTGGGATCATGACCTGAGCCGAAGGCAGCGGCTTTAACCCACTGAGCCACCCAGGCGCCCTCATCAGGGTATTTTCTAAGCACTGCTATAGACTCAATGTTCCCCTACACCCATTCTTCCGAGTATTTTTTTTTTCTCTTAAAAATTATTTATTCTAGGGCGCCTGGGTGGGTCAGTGAGTTAAAGCCTCTGCCTTCAGCTCAGGTCATGATCTCAGGGTCCTGGGATCGAGCCCCGCATCAGGCTCCATGGTCGGTGGGGAGCCTGTCGCCTCCTCTCTCTCTCTGCCTGCTTTTCAGCCTACTTGTGATCTCTCTCTCTGTCAAATAAATAAATAAAATCTTAAAAAAAAAAAAAACTATTCTAGCCCACTTCTAAATCTAAGAAAAATGATCATACAAGACGTTCCAAGAGTAGAATGAATTTCTGAAAATAATCAAAAACTTATTTCTTTGAAGTTTTTCTAATATACATGGAGTTATGTTTTATTTACCCCCTTGGAATAGTACAGCTTTTCTGAAAGAGCCCAGTGAATTATTAGATATATTCCTAGGCCCTCTGCTCTATCTTCTGCATTACCCACCATATTACTCTATGTATTATTCAAAATCAAGTCCTTCTAAACTGGAATCAGATTCAGGAAAGAGTTATTTTACTTCTTTGGGGGAAAGGGTAGAGAGAGAGGAGAGAATCCCAATCAGATTCAGGAAATATTCCTCCCTCCCTTCCTTTTTTTGGGGTGGGGGGAAAAGGAAGAGGAGAAAGAATCTTAAGAGCCCAGCATGGGGCTTGATCCTAGGACCCTGAGTCATGATCTGAGCAGAAATCAGGAGGTGGATGCATAACTGATTGAGGCACCCAGGTACCCACCCACCCCCATTTATTTTAGAGAATGCAAGAGGGGGGATGGGCATAGGGAGAGGAGAGAGAATCTACTGTATTTCTAAACTGCAATTCTAGATTGAGGGGGAGGCATGGCTAGATGGGAGATTAACTCTATCTCTGTTAGTCACTGGCAACTGATAGGCATATTTCATAACCGTCACAAGAAATGTAGTTTTAAAAAGTTAACCTATTAATGTATAGTTTAATGTACTGACCTGAGCTAAAAGCTGAAGCTAAAAGCTGAAGAGCTGTATTTTTCCTTTCCTTTCTCTCAGATCCAAAAAATATTTGTGTAAAATATGCAAAAGGATAAACATAACATAAAAAGCATATTTTATTCTTTTGTGCTTCTGGTAAAAGAGCAGATACCACATGTGACTATAAAGTTACTTATATAGAAAATAAAATAGTGTATTCAAAACAATATCCAAAATGTTAGTATACATTAATCCTGCAAAAAAAAAATAGTAACTTCTGCCTATCAACTGTCTGAGATAACATGAAAATATTAACTCACTCTCAAACTTTTTTTTGGTAGTTTTTCTTATGGGCTTTCTTCCTTTATTTTTTTTTCCTAAGATTCATTTATTTGTTTGAGAGAGAGAAAGGCAGAGAGTGCACCTGAGGGGAACAAGTAGGCACAGAGCCCAAAGTGGGGACTCAATCACAGGACTCTGAGATCACACTGTGAGCCAAAACCAAGAGTAAGACGCTTAACCAACGGCGCCACCCAGGAGCTCCTCTTTCTTCCTTTAAAAGAAATTCCAGGGCGCCTGGGTGGCTCAGTGGGTTAAAGCCTCTGCTTTCAGCTCAGGTCATGATCTCAGGGTCCTGGGATCGAGGCCCGCATCGGGCTCTCTGCTCAGCAGGGAGCCTGCTTCCCCCTCTCTCTCTGCCTGCCTCTCTGCCTCCTTGTGGTCTCTCTCCCTCTGTGAAATAAATAAATAAAATCTTTAAAAAGAAGAAAAGAAAAGAAAAGAAAAGAAATTCCACAATTCATACAACAAATTAAGTAATGATAGTAATGGGTAGTAACTCATAGAATAAAATAAGGATCCATGAGTCCAGACTGACACAAAGAAATGCATGAAGGGAAAGCCTTCATTAGAGTAGAATTTCTTTTCTTTCTTTTTTGTTTTTTTTTTTAAAGATTTTATTTATTTATTTGAGAGAAAGAGAGCATGGGAGGGGAGAAGATCAGAGAGAGAAGCAGACTCTCCACGGAGCTGGGAGCCCAATGTGGGACTCGATCCATCATGACCTGAGCCTAAGGCAGTCGCCTAACCAACTGAGCCACCCAGGCGCCCTAGAGTAGAATTTCAACTAATGAATGTAAAAGGAATGACTGAATTAGAAAATCACCTTGAGGACCACCACAGTAACTGCTGCATGCAAAAATCATCAAGGGATGCTAAATTTTATGGATACAAGTATGATAACATGACAACAGGACACTTACATGGTTTGAAAAGTATCTTTCCAAATACTTAAAGGGTAAATAGTAATTTTACATTGAAAAAACCATGCCAACACACTACCTTTACCAAATGATCAAAGTTGTAAATAATAGAAAAAATGGCCATCATATACCTCCTAATAGGATATACTGAGGATACAACATCACTTACAGCCAAAAATTCATAGGCTGAATCTAATCATGAGGAAACATCAAATTAAAATTGAGGTGCAGTCTACAAAATAACTAGTCTGGACTCTTCAAAAGTGTTAAGGTCCTAAAGACAAATGCTAAGAAGCTATTCCAGATTAAAAACATTACAATAAAATTCAGTCTGATCCTAGACTGGATCCTGGATCAGCAATTGGTGAAATAGGAATAGGGTCTGGGGATTAGAAAATAGTACTATGGGCACCTGGGTGGCTCAGTGGGTTAAAGCCTCTGCCTTTGGCTCAGGTCATGATCTCAGGGTCCTGGGATCGAGGCCCGGCATCAGGCTCTCTGCTCAGCAGGAAGCCTGCCTCCTCCTCTCTCTCTCTCTCTCTCTCTCTGCCTGCCTCTCTGCCTACTTGTGATCTCTCTCTCTGTGTCAAATAAATAAATAAATAATCTTTAAAAAAGAAAATAGTACTGTACCAATGTTTAATTTCTTGATTTGGTTAACTGCACTGCAGTTAGGTAACAGAAAGCCCTAAACGGTGACGGACTACAGAGTAGGAAAAAAATTATCCTCTAACTGAGATAATGGGGATTTTCTCCTATATATTTTTTTATAAAACAACCTAATACTATTTGTTAAAATGTGTATCTTTTCCCAGTGAACCAACATAAAACAAGACAAAGTGAAAAAAAATGTATCTTACATATTCACAATATTTTAAAAATGTGAGTTACTTATTTCAGTCAAAGATATGAAAAACATGTCATACACTTTAATAAAATCCAAGTTCTCCTAAAATGTGTCTGATGAATTTAGCAGTCATCCTTCAGGTAGTGATTGCAAAAATGTAATTTCCTCAAGGAACTTCTGAGTATTCAATAATATCAGAAGGCAAAAGAGATGCTGTTCTATTATTAAGGAGGCACTGGCTAACATTAAGGAAATATCATGTAAGTAATGTAAAATTAAATTAATATTCCATTTCTTCTCACAACTTATTTTGTTTTAAAGACTTCCAACAGTTATCTCTAGAAGTGATGAATAAATCATTTTTTATACATAAAAATTCTAGTATGGTTATTTAGGCATTGCTGTAATTCACAATGAGCCACTGTGTCCTTAAAATCAAGTTAAACAATTCTGGGTTAAAGAGAGGTTTCTAATTACTTGTATTCTAATTAAGATATGACCCGATCTACCATTTTTGTTTGTTTACAATAGTTTCAAACAACTCAAGATTTTGGAGACTCAAAAACAGTTTGTTGTAATTTAGACCTTATAAAAAACCAAAGTAAATGGGTACTTTTCTGATGTTTCATCTATGACTAAACATATTTAACTTCACTTTTTCATTAAACATCTACACAAATTGTGTTTGAGGAAGGCTGTAACTGTTTAATACAAATTTTCAAGTGACAAAAATCCTTTGTATAACCCAGCAAAATCACTTCAAGAGTTCTCTCTCGTGACCCAGCTATCTCATTCAGGTATTTACATAAGAGAAATGAATGCATATGTCCACAAAAATAATGCATAAGAATGTTCATAAGCAGCCTTATTCATAACCCCAAATGTCCATCAAGAGGAAAATGGGGCACCTGGCTGGCTCGGAGGGAAGAGTGTGCGACTCCTGATCTCAGGGTTGTGAGTTTAAGCCCAAGCCCCATGTTGGGTTGTAGAGATCACTTAAATAAATAAAACTTAAAAAAAAAAAAAAGAAAAAAAGAGGAAGGGCACCTGGGTGGCTCAGTGGGTTATAAAGCCTCTGCCTTCAGCTCGGGTCATGTTCTTAGAGTCCTGGGATCAAGGCCCACATCGGGCTCCCTGCTCAGTGGGGAGCCTGCTCCCTCCTCTCTCTCTCTGCCTGCCTCTCTCCCTACTTGTAATCTCTCTCTCTGTGTCAAATAAATAAATAAAATCTTAAAAAAAAAAAAGAGGAAAATGGATAAATTAACTGGGATACTGATGCAAGCAATACCATGACTAAATCTTTAAAACAAGCTGAGTGGAAAGAAACCAGGCATACACAAAAAATACATACTGTGTGATTCCATTTATAAGGCATCCAAAATCAGGGAAAACTAATCTATAGTGATAAAAGTTAAAAGTATGGTTGGGCAAAGGGTACAGGAATTGATCAGTGAGAAGCATGAGGGAATTTTCTCAAGTGATAGAAAATGTTCTCTTTTTTTAAAATTTATTTATTTATTTGACAGAGAGAGAGAGAGAGCACAAGCAGACAGATAGCAGGGAGAGGGAGAGGGAGAAGCAGGCTCCCTGCTGAGTAAGGAGCCCGATACAGGGCTCGATCCCAGGACCCTGGGATCATGACCTGAGCGGAAGGCAGTTGCTTAACCAACTGAGCCACTCAGGAGCCCCGAAAATGTTCTTTAAGTGAATGACGGTTGCATACATATTGTGAAAATTCACTGAACTGATTATTTAAGACTTGTGCATTTTATGGCAGGCAAATCAGATCAACTAAAAAAATTTTTTTAAATCTCTCATATATGATAGTGTATCTTATTTTTATTATGTATAAAATGTTAACTTTAAAACTTAGTAACCACAGACATACAGATGGCCAAGAGACACATGAAAAGATGCTCATCATTATCTGTCATCAGAAAACGCAAATCAAAACTACAATGAGATATCACTTCACATCTGTCAGAATGGCTAAAATTAAAAACACAAGAAACAACAGGTGTTGGCAAGGATGTGGAGAAAGGAACCCTCTTACATGGTTAGTGGGAACGCAAACTGGTGCAGCTACTCTGGAAAACAGTTGGTAGTTCCTCAAAAAGTTAAAAACAGAACTACCCTACAATCCAGCAACTGCACTACTGGGTATTTATCCAAAGGATACAAAAACACTAGTTCAAAGGGATATATGCACTAGTATGTTTATAGCAGCATTATTTACAATAGTCAAACTATGAAAGCAGTCCAAGTATCCACTGTTTGATGAATGGATAAAGACGATGTGGTATGTATACATACACACACACACACACACACACACACACACACACACACACACACACACACAGCCATGGAATACTACTCAGCCATAAAAAAGAATGAAATCTTGCCATTTACAACAACATGAACGGGACTAGAGTGTACAATGCTATGCAAAATAAGTCAGAGAGACAAATAACATGATTTCATTCATATGTGGAATTTAGAAACAAATGAGCAAAGGGGAAAAAAAAAGAGATAAAAAAACAGTCTCTTAACTAGAGAACTGGTGGTTGGTTACCAGAGGGAAGGTGGGTGAGGGAGATGAGTGAAACAGGTGATAGAGATTAAGGAGTGCACTGGTCATGATGCGTAACAGGTGACTGAAATAAAAATTTAGGGACCCCAGAATGGCTCAGTAGATGGAAAGTGCAACTCTTGATCTCAGAGTTGGGGCCCCAAGTTAGGTACAGAGATTACTTAAAGAAATATTTTTGGGGCGCCTGGGTGGCTCAGTGGGTTAAAGCCTCTGCCTTCGGCTCAGGTCATG
>LNAC01000179.1:2370678-2396991 GCA_002007465.1 Ailurus styani
GAGAGAGAGGAGGAAGCAGGCTCCCCGCCGAGCAGAGAGCCCGATGTGGGCCTCGATCCCAGGACCCTGGGATCATGACCTGAGCCGAAGGCAGCGGCTTTAACCCACTGAGCCACCCAGGCGCCCTCATCAGGGTATTTTCTAAGCACTGCTATAGACTCAATGTTCCCCTACACCCATTCTTCCGAGTATTTTTTTTTTCTCTTAAAAATTATTTATTCTAGGGCGCCTGGGTGGGTCAGTGAGTTAAAGCCTCTGCCTTCAGCTCAGGTCATGATCTCAGGGTCCTGGGATCGAGCCCCGCATCAGGCTCCATGGTCGGTGGGGAGCCTGTCGCCTCCTCTCTCTCTCTGCCTGCTTTTCAGCCTACTTGTGATCTCTCTCTCTGTCAAATAAATAAATAAAATCTTAAAAAAAAAAAAAACTATTCTAGCCCACTTCTAAATCTAAGAAAAATGATCATACAAGACGTTCCAAGAGTAGAATGAATTTCTGAAAATAATCAAAAACTTATTTCTTTGAAGTTTTTCTAATATACATGGAGTTATGTTTTATTTACCCCCTTGGAATAGTACAGCTTTTCTGAAAGAGCCCAGTGAATTATTAGATATATTCCTAGGCCCTCTGCTCTATCTTCTGCATTACCCACCATATTACTCTATGTATTATTCAAAATCAAGTCCTTCTAAACTGGAATCAGATTCAGGAAAGAGTTATTTTACTTCTTTGGGGGAAAGGGTAGAGAGAGAGGAGAGAATCCCAATCAGATTCAGGAAATATTCCTCCCTCCCTTCCTTTTTTTGGGGTGGGGGGAAAAGGAAGAGGAGAAAGAATCTTAAGAGCCCAGCATGGGGCTTGATCCTAGGACCCTGAGTCATGATCTGAGCAGAAATCAGGAGGTGGATGCATAACTGATTGAGGCACCCAGGTACCCACCCACCCCCATTTATTTTAGAGAATGCAAGAGGGGGGATGGGCATAGGGAGAGGAGAGAGAATCTACTGTATTTCTAAACTGCAATTCTAGATTGAGGGGGAGGCATGGCTAGATGGGAGATTAACTCTATCTCTGTTAGTCACTGGCAACTGATAGGCATATTTCATAACCGTCACAAGAAATGTAGTTTTAAAAAGTTAACCTATTAATGTATAGTTTAATGTACTGACCTGAGCTAAAAGCTGAAGCTAAAAGCTGAAGAGCTGTATTTTTCCTTTCCTTTCTCTCAGATCCAAAAAATATTTGTGTAAAATATGCAAAAGGATAAACATAACATAAAAAGCATATTTTATTCTTTTGTGCTTCTGGTAAAAGAGCAGATACCACATGTGACTATAAAGTTACTTATATAGAAAATAAAATAGTGTATTCAAAACAATATCCAAAATGTTAGTATACATTAATCCTGCAAAAAAAAAATAATAACTTCTGCCTATCAACTGTCTGAGATAACATGAAAATATTAACTCACTCTCAAACTTTTTTTTGGTAGTTTTTCTTATGGGCTTTCTTCCTTTATTTTTTTTTCCTAAGATTCATTTATTTGTTTGAGAGAGAGAAAGGCAGAGAGTGCACCTGAGGGGAACAAGTAGGCACAGAGCCCAAAGTGGGGACTCAATCACAGGACTCTGAGATCACACTGTGAGCCAAAACCAAGAGTAAGACGCTTAACCAACGGCGCCACCCAGGAGCTCCTCTTTCTTCCTTTAAAAGAAATTCCAGGGCGCCTGGGTGGCTCAGTGGGTTAAAGCCTCTGCTTTCAGCTCAGGTCATGATCTCAGGGTCCTGGGATCGAGGCCCGCATCGGGCTCTCTGCTCAGCAGGGAGCCTGCTTCCCCCTCTCTCTCTGCCTGCCTCTCTGCCTCCTTGTGGTCTCTCTCCCTCTGTGAAATAAATAAATAAAATCTTTAAAAAGAAGAAAAGAAAAGAAAAGAAAAGAAATTCCACAATTCATACAACAAATTAAGTAATGATAGTAATGGGTAGTAACTCATAGAATAAAATAAGGATCCATGAGTCCAGACTGACACAAAGAAATGCATGAAGGGAAAGCCTTCATTAGAGTAGAATTTCTTTTCTTTCTTTTTTGTTTTTTTTTTTAAAGATTTTATTTATTTATTTGAGAGAAAGAGAGCATGGGAGGGGAGAAGATCAGAGAGAGAAGCAGACTCTCCACGGAGCTGGGAGCCCAATGTGGGACTCGATCCATCATGACCTGAGCCTAAGGCAGTCGCCTAACCAACTGAGCCACCCAGGCGCCCTAGAGTAGAATTTCAACTAATGAATGTAAAAGGAATGACTGAATTAGAAAATCACCTTGAGGACCACCACAGTAACTGCTGCATGCAAAAATCATCAAGGGATGCTAAATTTTATGGATACAAGTATGATAACATGACAACAGGACACTTACATGGTTTGAAAAGTATCTTTCCAAATACTTAAAGGGTAAATAGTAATTTTACATTGAAAAAACCATGCCAACACACTACCTTTACCAAATGATCAAAGTTGTAAATAATAGAAAAAATGGCCATCATATACCTCCTAATAGGATATACTGAGGATACAACATCACTTACAGCCAAAAATTCATAGGCTGAATCTAATCATGAGGAAACATCAAATTAAAATTGAGGTGCAGTCTACAAAATAACTAGTCTGGACTCTTCAAAAGTGTTAAGGTCCTAAAGACAAATGCTAAGAAGCTATTCCAGATTAAAAACATTACAATAAAATTCAGTCTGATCCTAGACTGGATCCTGGATCAGCAATTGGTGAAATAGGAATAGGGTCTGGGGATTAGAAAATAGTACTATGGGCACCTGGGTGGCTCAGTGGGTTAAAGCCTCTGCCTTTGGCTCAGGTCATGATCTCAGGGTCCTGGGATCGAGGCCCGGCATCAGGCTCTCTGCTCAGCAGGAAGCCTGCCTCCTCCTCTCTCTCTCTCTCTCTCTCTCTGCCTGCCTCTCTGCCTACTTGTGATCTCTCTCTCTGTGTCAAATAAATAAATAAATAATCTTTAAAAAAGAAAATAGTACTGTACCAATGTTTAATTTCTTGATTTGGTTAACTGCACTGCAGTTAGGTAACAGAAAGCCCTAAACGGTGACGGACTACAGAGTAGGAAAAAAATTATCCTCTAACTGAGATAATGGGGATTTTCTCCTATATATTTTTTTATAAAACAACCTAATACTATTTGTTAAAATGTGTATCTTTTCCCAGTGAACCAACATAAAACAAGACAAAGTGAAAAAAAATGTATCTTACATATTCACAATATTTTAAAAATGTGAGTTACTTATTTCAGTCAAAGATATGAAAAACATGTCATACACTTTAATAAAATCCAAGTTCTCCTAAAATGTGTCTGATGAATTTAGCAGTCATCCTTCAGGTAGTGATTGCAAAAATGTAATTTCCTCAAGGAACTTCTGAGTATTCAATAATATCAGAAGGCAAAAGAGATGCTGTTCTATTATTAAGGAGGCACTGGCTAACATTAAGGAAATATCATGTAAGTAATGTAAAATTAAATTAATATTCCATTTCTTCTCACAACTTATTTTGTTTTAAAGACTTCCAACAGTTATCTCTAGAAGTGATGAATAAATCATTTTTTATACATAAAAATTCTAGTATGGTTATTTAGGCATTGCTGTAATTCACAATGAGCCACTGTGTCCTTAAAATCAAGTTAAACAATTCTGGGTTAAAGAGAGGTTTCTAATTACTTGTATTCTAATTAAGATATGACCCGATCTACCATTTTTGTTTGTTTACAATAGTTTCAAACAACTCAAGATTTTGGAGACTCAAAAACAGTTTGTTGTAATTTAGACCTTATAAAAAACCAAAGTAAATGGGTACTTTTCTGATGTTTCATCTATGACTAAACATATTTAACTTCACTTTTTCATTAAACATCTACACAAATTGTGTTTGAGGAAGGCTGTAACTGTTTAATACAAATTTTCAAGTGACAAAAATCCTTTGTATAACCCAGCAAAATCACTTCAAGAGTTCTCTCTCGTGACCCAGCTATCTCATTCAGGTATTTACATAAGAGAAATGAATGCATATGTCCACAAAAATAATGCATAAGAATGTTCATAAGCAGCCTTATTCATAACCCCAAATGTCCATCAAGAGGAAAATGGGGCACCTGGCTGGCTCGGAGGGAAGAGTGTGCGACTCCTGATCTCAGGGTTGTGAGTTTAAGCCCAAGCCCCATGTTGGGTTGTAGAGATCACTTAAATAAATAAAACTTAAAAAAAAAAAAAAGAAAAAAAGAGGAAGGGCACCTGGGTGGCTCAGTGGGTTATAAAGCCTCTGCCTTCAGCTCGGGTCATGTTCTTAGAGTCCTGGGATCAAGGCCCACATCGGGCTCCCTGCTCAGTGGGGAGCCTGCTCCCTCCTCTCTCTCTCTGCCTGCCTCTCTCCCTACTTGTAATCTCTCTCTCTGTGTCAAATAAATAAATAAAATCTTAAAAAAAAAAAAGAGGAAAATGGATAAATTAACTGGGATACTGATGCAAGCAATACCATGACTAAATCTTTAAAACAAGCTGAGTGGAAAGAAACCAGGCATACACAAAAAATACATACTGTGTGATTCCATTTATAAGGCATCCAAAATCAGGGAAAACTAATCTATAGTGATAAAAGTTAAAAGTATGGTTGGGCAAAGGGTACAGGAATTGATCAGTGAGAAGCATGAGGGAATTTTCTCAAGTGATAGAAAATGTTCTCTTTTTTTAAAATTTATTTATTTATTTGACAGAGAGAGAGAGAGAGCACAAGCAGACAGATAGCAGGGAGAGGGAGAGGGAGAAGCAGGCTCCCTGCTGAGTAAGGAGCCCGATACAGGGCTCGATCCCAGGACCCTGGGATCATGACCTGAGCGGAAGGCAGTTGCTTAACCAACTGAGCCACTCAGGAGCCCCGAAAATGTTCTTTAAGTGAATGACGGTTGCATACATATTGTGAAAATTCACTGAACTGATTATTTAAGACTTGTGCATTTTATGGCAGGCAAATCAGATCAACTAAAAAAATTTTTTTAAATCTCTCATATATGATAGTGTATCTTATTTTTATTATGTATAAAATGTTAACTTTAAAACTTAGTAACCACAGACATACAGATGGCCAAGAGACACATGAAAAGATGCTCATCATTATCTGTCATCAGAAAACGCAAATCAAAACTACAATGAGATATCACTTCACATCTGTCAGAATGGCTAAAATTAAAAACACAAGAAACAACAGGTGTTGGCAAGGATGTGGAGAAAGGAACCCTCTTACATGGTTAGTGGGAACGCAAACTGGTGCAGCTACTCTGGAAAACAGTTGGTAGTTCCTCAAAAAGTTAAAAACAGAACTACCCTACAATCCAGCAACTGCACTACTGGGTATTTATCCAAAGGATACAAAAACACTAGTTCAAAGGGATATATGCACTAGTATGTTTATAGCAGCATTATTTACAATAGTCAAACTATGAAAGCAGTCCAAGTATCCACTGTTTGATGAATGGATAAAGACGATGTGGTATGTATACATACACACACACACACACACACACACACACACACACACACACACACACACACAGCCATGGAATACTACTCAGCCATAAAAAAGAATGAAATCTTGCCATTTACAACAACATGAACGGGACTAGAGTGTACAATGCTATGCAAAATAAGTCAGAGAGACAAATAACATGATTTCATTCATATGTGGAATTTAGAAACAAATGAGCAAAGGGGAAAAAAAAAGAGATAAAAAAACAGTCTCTTAACTAGAGAACTGGTGGTTGGTTACCAGAGGGAAGGTGGGTGAGGGAGATGAGTGAAACAGGTGATAGAGATTAAGGAGTGCACTGGTCATGATGCGTAACAGGTGACTGAAATAAAAATTTAGGGACCCCAGAATGGCTCAGTAGATGGAAAGTGCAACTCTTGATCTCAGAGTTGGGGCCCCAAGTTAGGTACAGAGATTACTTAAAGAAATATTTTTGGGGCGCCTGGGTGGCTCAGTGGGTTAAAGCCTCTGCCTTCGGCTCAGGTCATGATCTCAGGGTCCTGGGATTGAGGCCCGCATNTCCTCCTCTCTCTCTCTGCCTGCCTCTCTGCCTACTTGTACTCTCTCTCTGTCAAATAAATAAATAAATAAAAAATCAAAAAAAAAAAAAGAAATATTTTTGTTAAAAAAAAAAAAGAAATATTTTTGTTAAAAAAAAAAACTTTAGTAACCATGATAATTAATGAGTAAGATATTACTTGCTTATTTTCTAAATTAGAATCACAAACCTTTAACATTTTTATTGCTAAAAATCCACAAAATATATTTACCCAACATTTTCCTTTCTTTTTAAGTGGACCCCATACGTGTTTGGGGTTTGAACTCATGACCCCAAGATCAAGCATCGCTGATCTGACTGAGACAGCCAAGCATCCCTAACACTTTAAAAGAAAATACAGTAAAAAATGTTACAGGTGAAATTTTAAAGAAACAAAAATTAAGAACCTTAGGCTTTCATTCTGAATTATAGAGAGTAATAAACTGGAATAAATATATACTACCTAGGACATCTGTCTCAGTCCCCTTAAAAAAATACTGGGGGTTTTGGGGTGCCTGGATGGCACAGCTGGTTGAGCACCCAACTCTTGGTTTCAGCTCAAGTCCTGACCTCACGGTTATGAGATCGAGCGCCATGTTGGGAATCCATACTCAGTGGGGAGTCTGCTTGAGACACTCTCTCCCCTCTTCCGCTGCCCCTCCCCCCTGCACTTGCATTCTCTTTCTCTCTCTCAAATAGATAAATAAATCTTGAGAAAAAATACTGGGACATTTTTGCTTAAGTTGAGAACTCTGGTCTGATAATGTTTTTATTTTTACTCAATTCCTTTATCAGTGTACAATTTATAAGAAGGAAATCTCAATGCTCACACTGAATAAACTGAAGTCACCTAAGAAATCCCACAGTAATGAAATGTCTGCGTTTTGAACTCTAATTTGTTCTTCAAAATTTATATTAAAATCTCCTACTGAATTTACTTTAAAAAATGTGGTTAACTTTCCATCTCTTATGCTTCCAAAATCCTCAATGGTTAGCACTGATTTAGTCTGGGAAGTAAAAGAAATTCAGAGGGAAAAGAAAAAATCAAAGAGGGAACAGACTTTTGCCTATATATTACTATATCTGAGTGCTTAGAATGGTGCCTGGCAGACAGAAGGCTCTCAAATACTTGCTGAATAACTAAACATTCAATATCCCTTCAAGGCAGGATTCCTGTTGCCTCTACCCTATACTTTGCATTCAGTAGACAATTACTATATGTCAAATAAATCTATAAGCAAAACTAAACTCTCATTTATTTAGAACACTTAGAGAATGTAGTATTTCAACGAACATTTTCAGAGTTATCATTATTAATACAATTCTATATATAAACTTAATTTTCAAATAAACTACACTCACAACCACAAAAACGCATGCTAATATAAGGGAGTAGTACAGGTATACTCTCTGGAGTCAGACTGACTGAATTGGATTTTCATCTCCACTACTCATCAGCTATGTAAACTTGGGTAAATATATAATATTAGCTATTATTAGCAGTAACAATGAGATAATAAGTATACTTGTATTTAGTATAGCTCTAATATTCTTAAAAATAGCCCTGGAACACAGATATTTTCACAGTACATGTTAGTTTCTTTGTGCCAAATAGTGATAGAAGGGTGGCATACGCCCAAGTATTTCTGTGTTCTTTGCAGTGCATTCACTTCCACACACCAACATCCTTTATCCTCACTTGGAAATCATCCTTTCCCTCTCTACTTGACTCTGCTCATCTAAGAAACCAGTGACAGCAACACTGCAGAAAAAGCTGATTTCCTAGCTGCATGGTGGGAATGTGCAAGATCTGCACTTTTATCTAAGGCAAATGATCTGTACCCAAGTTTTGTCTTTTTAACCTCTATAAACTTCCATTTTTTACAGGGAAATTAAGGGGATAAAATATACCATTATTTCTTAAATTTTTAAAACCCCTACCTCTGTGAGGTAAAATAAAATGTTATCTAAAATTACTCTCCAAGATAGTTGTTATTACTTTTAATTCATGAAAAGAGAAAACAGAGATCCAGAATTGGGATTTGAATGGAGTGCTCAAATGAAAAGTCCAAGGCTTTTCATAGAGCTGCCTCCCAGTACAGCACCATCTCTCTATGACAGTTCAGAAGATAGGCTGCGAACAAAACAAAACTCCAGGCAATCTCACCTACTTGTACCACTTCTATTATCCCCACACAACAAAAGCTCTCAAATTTATACATCTACCACATCATGTGTCAAGATCAAGATGCATTTTTCTAAGTATAACTTATTTACTAGAAATCTCCATCAAAATGTCTCAAAGATACGTTAGATTGTATCACCCAAACCTCTTCCCTTCTGTTCTTTATAAAATTACTGGCACCACCTAGGAATCATTCCACTCTCCCCTCTCCCTCAGGCACATGATCAGTGAGTGTCTGTCTCTCTTGCTCAAACCCAATCCCCAAATCCAATCCCCCTTTAAGTCCATTCCATTTAGACCCACTTTGTTCAGCATAGTCACAACAGCAATCCTGCCTCTAGTCTTATAAACTTCAAAATTCATTTTCCATTCTAACACCAGAATGATATTTTTCAACACAAATTTTGATGTTTCTTCCCACTTAAAAACATCTAATGGTTCCCCCGCTGTCAACAAAATAAAGTCCAAAGGCCTTAACATTACATATAAAGCTTCTCTGTATCTGAAGGCTATAAAGTGTAATTGTTAACAGCATAAATTCTAAAATAAGGCTGTATGGACTCAAATTACAGCTCCACCGCCTACTACCTGTATGACCATAAGCAAATTAAATTCAGTTTCCTTACTTGCAGCAAATGACATAATACATTTAGAAAAGCGCTTGGCACGGAGTAAGCACTCAAATAATAGCTACTACCTTTTTTACTCTGCCATTTACCAGCTCCTACAGCCTATCCACTCCTTTTCTCATCCCACATATACACAATACTGGAGCCTCAGCACTCCATTCAGTCTTTCAAACAGAAACCCTCATCTTCTATGCCTCCACATCACTGCATACATATGATCTGGCCATCTTTTATCTACTGTGGTAAAATTGTACACAGCAGCACAATTTCTTAAACTTTGCAAGTTATCAGAAGAAAAGATTACAAAGAAAGGCAAACTCAAAGATCAAATTATACTATTAAAAATTTGGGGGCGGGTGCCTGGGTGGCTCAATTAAGCATCTGACTTCAGCTCAGGTCATGATCTCAGGGTAGGCTTCCTGCTCTTACCCCTCTTCCTTTGCCCCTCCCTCCACTCATGTTCTCCCTCTCTCAAATAAATACAAAAAATCTTGAAAAATAAATAAATGTTTGACATATTCTTTAGTATAGCAATCATTAGCAAATACTTTTGATAAAGGGTTATTATTAAGACCTGTGGTAGAAGGTCTAAAATTAAGGACAATATTATGTGTGCTTTGACATCTGGGGAAAACCAGGAGGGCCTTGAACGGTCTAACTGCAAGTTCCCATCCTCATTCTGCTCCTACAGATAAGGTCTCCTAGCCAGACACCCTCTTTATCACAGGAACAGGCACAGTTCCTGCTTATTCCTGAGGAGCAGGCTCCAATTCCCTGCCAGTCTGCAGAATTATTCAAAAGCCAGTCACATCTTCCTGCGGGAACCAAGATCACTCCACCCTCTTGATACTACAAAACTTGCATTCCATGGCCTCAGCTTGTTTCCTCTATTCCCCAGTGCAACCTCCAAACGGTGTTACATTGTGTGCCATGTCCTCCTCTCCTGGGCTGTTGAATGTATGTGATTAATAAGGGGCTGTTCATCTCATCTGTCCAGTGTCAGGTGTTGTGTATTCAACTAGCCACATATCCCTAAGGTAGGTAGCCCTCCCTCATCAACAGAATGAAGAGAAGGGGAATAAAATAAGATCTGGGAAGCTCGAAGTAAGATATGTAACTGAGGACTAAGAAGCAAGGTACACAGTTATTTAAAATATATTTTAAGCAAGCAAGCAAATATGCTGATATATAGTCCAAACATCAGAAGGGCAAGAGAGATTCTTCAAAGATCTTTATTTTTATTTTTTATTATTTTTTTAAGATTTTATTTATTTATTTGACACAGAGAGAGAGAGATCAGATCACAAGTAGGCAGAGGCAGACAGAAAGAGGAGGAAGCAGGCTCCCTGCTGAGCAGAGAGCCCGATGCGGGCCTCAATCCCAGGACCCTGAGATCATGACCTGAGCCGAAGGCAGAGGCTTTAACCCACTGAGCCACCCAGGCGCCCCTTTATTTTTATTTTAGACATAAATTTACAACTGTGGTTATCTAGTTTCCCATCCTCCGATGGATTTGAAGGGAGGAAGGAAAGGTTGACAGTTGTACTTAGAACATTAAAAAAAAAAAAAAAAAGGAAAGGTCTGAGCCAACCTGACAAAGGCTAAGGAAAACAAAGTTCCTTTATAGGAACAAAAAAATTTACAATCAAGTCCTAAAGTTCAGGAGCTAATCAAACCTCTTGAGAAGAGAGTGTTAAAATTCTTAGTAAATAAATTTTTACCAAAGAATAATGATAAGCTTACAGATTAAAGGTGAAAATGATCAGGATTCTTAATTATAGATGACATAGATTAAACATTTCGAAACCTCCATACTTACTGCAACTCTACCAAGTGATCAAATAATTGGGAAAAGTCCTGTGGATGTGGGCAGTGGAGTGGAAGATGAATCAGAGACTCTTCCACAATTTTAGGCAATGTTCCTTCTACCCTTTTCTACTGTGTGGACTATGAAGAACTCCTTGCTAGTTTCCTTATTAAATTAGTTCATTAAATAGTGAGAAATGGTCTTTGGTAGAGCAAATTAGAAGACCTGAAAGTCAAATGCACTTTCTCAAAAATGAACACTGTGCCATCCTGGTACACTTTTGAGACTCTGTTCAACCTTCTCTGGATCAGAATTCCCACAAATGTCTGAAGAAAATGGACACAATTCAGTTATAAATCACTAAATTGCTCAAAGGGGAAAAAAGAGATATTCATGTTTCGATATCAGGTGTTGATTCCACTCCTTAAAGAGAACTTTCCAAATCCTTTCCCCCTTTTCCTTCTCCACTAAGTAGAAGACCAATTCATTTTGATAAACTCATACAAAACTGTCTCCTGCTTTCTACCAGGCACTATTTTCTCTTTGTGAATGTTGCCAGGTATTAGGATCAGAGATAACTCAGATTGCAGACAGTAAAAAAAGTATGTTAACACTGGGATGCTGCCTGCCATAAACTGTTCCTCAAGAGCTGCAGATAAGAGTGGAGCTAATGATGCCCTTCCTACTCTGCAGAGCATGTCTCCACCCGGAGCCTACGGAAAGAACTGAGTTTCTCCATACACTTTCCAATCTGATCAAGAGGCCAGATGATAAGCAAAGCAAATAACACTGATGAGCTGTTGTGGCATTTGCACATCATGTTGGACCAACATGTGTAGAAACAAAACATTTACCAAAGGGATGGGAAGAAATTAGTCACAATATCCAGAAAGATGATTACTTGTGGCTCAATACTGTGGAGCAGTGATGCCTTATTTTTCTACAGAAGTTCTCAATTCCTTGGTTCTTTCAGTGTTGCAACAAATGTAAAGAGAAGATAAAGCACACCTGGTATAAGACACTATCATCAAAATCCTTGGTATCATGGCATGCGCTAACCATCCAGATAAATATTTATTTATTTTTTAAAAGATTTTATTTATTTATTTGACACAGAGAGAGAGATCACAAGTAGGCAGAGAGGCAGGCAGAGAGAGAGGAGGAAGCAGGCTCCTCACTGAGCAGGGAGCCCCATGCGTGCCTCGATCCCAGGACCCTGAGATCATGACCTGAGCCAAAGGCAGAGGCTTTAACCCACTGAGCCACCCAGGCGCCCCCAGATATTTAAATAGAGTACTGAAGTGCTGCAATTTTTCTTCAATTATGTTTTTACCATTTATTTAAAAGAGTAAAAAACCTATGAATCCAAAGTAGGCATTATCATTATCTAAAAAAGAAAAGTTACGTATAAACTATTATTTATCTTAAATTTTCAATTTTCTTCTCTCCCCTGAATCATTCCCCTTAGTCCATGAACATTCCTAAATTTTTTTCTATTTTTAAAAAAAAGTAATCCTAAATAGTAGGAAAAATTATGAGGCAGTAGTGCCTATTCTTTCTCTTCTGTTTCACTACCAAGTTTTTTTTAAGAATAATTTACACTTACTGGCACCACATCTTATCTTTCTTCAGTCAACACTTATTGAGCATCTAATACAGTGACAGTCAACACCAGTGGTACATTCATTATCATCTAGGAGGCTTTTTCTTCTTTTCTCACAAGGGTACAAAGGCTCCAGGCCTCACCTGTAAGTGAAGCTTGTGCATCCATGTTTGTTTATACACTCTCCAGTTGATTCTAATGTGCAGCTAGAGTTGAAAACCACTAGTACAGGGGCACTTGGATGGCTCAGTTGGTTAAGTGGCTGCCTTCGGCTCAGGTCATGAGTCCCACATTGCGCTCCTCGCTCAGCAGGGAGCCTGTTTCTCCCTCTGTCTGCCTCTACCCCTGCTTGTGCTTTTTTTCTCTCTTTCTGACAAATAAATAAATAAAAATCTTAAAAAAAAAAAGAAAGAAAAAAGAAAACCACTAATATAATGTATGCATAATGTATCCACTCTACTGGAATTACAAAAATGAGTAAGACACAGGGCCTGCCCCTCAAGAACAAAGGAAATAAGAAAATCAGGTAAACCAATTAAAATCAGTAAATGTTATAACAATGGTATATACAAATTGCTAAGGGAGCACAGATAGGCGAGGATACAAAGAAATGAGGGAAGTCTTTGGGTCTGGTTATTGAAGATGAGCAGTTTACCATGCAAGACATGACTGAAAGGCCATTCCTGCAAGAAAGAAAGCATATACACACTTTTTATTTATTTTTAAAGATTTTATTTATTTGAGAGAGAGAGAGAGAGAAAGAGAGTGAGAGAGTACGAAAGGGGAGAAGGTCAGAGAGAGAAGCAGACTCCCCGTGGAGCTGGGAGCCCAATGTGGGACTGGATCCCGGGACTCCAGGATCATGACCTGAGCTGAAGGCAGTTGCCCAACCAACTGAGCCACCCAGGCGCCCCCTACACACTTTTTAGACTTGGGTATTTGGCTTTTCTCTATCTTCTCCCGGCTCCAAACTCTAGTAAAATAGCCCTCTTAAAGGCCACCAGTGGAAGGAAATAATAAAGATTAGAGCAGAAATAAATGGTATGGAAACTAAAAAAAAAAAAAAAAAAAAAAAAATCAACAGATCAATGAAACCAGGAACTGGTTCTTTGAAAAAAATTAATAAAATTGATAAATCTCCAGCCAGATTTACCAAAAAGAAAAGGGAAAGGATCTAAATAAATAAAATCACAAATCAGAGAGGAGAAATAACAAGCAACACCACAGAAATAAAAATACAAGAGATTATGAAAAACTATATGTCAACAAATTGGACAACCTAGAAGATAAATTCCTACAAACATTTAAATTACCAAAACTGAAACAGTAAGATCTAGAAAACTTGAAAAGACTGATAACGAGCAAAGAAACTGAATCGATAATCAAAAAACTCCCAACAAACAAAATTCCAGGATGATATGGCTTCACAAGCAAATTCTACCAAACATTTAAAGAATTAACACCTATTCTTCTCAAACTACTCCATAAAACAGAAAAGGAAGGAAAACTTCCAAATTCATTCTATGAGGCCAGCATTACCCTGATACCAAAACCAGATAGAGAGACAACAAAACTAAACTAAACTAAACTACAGGCCAGTATCTCGAATGAACATAGATGCAAAAATCCTCCACAAAATACTAGCAAACTAAATCCAGCAATCCATTAAAAAAATCATTTACCACAATTAAGTGGGATTTATTCTAATCAGCTGGTTTAATATGTACAAATCCATGTGATACATCCCAATAATACAAGAAAGAATAAGGACCATAAGATCATTTCAAAAGATGCAGAAAAAGCACTTAACAAAGTACAACTTCCATTCATAATAAAAACCCTCAACAAAGTAGGTTTAGAGAGAATACACCTCAATGTAATAAAGGCCATATACAAAACCACACAGATAATATCATCCTGAAAGGGGTAAAACTGAGAGCTTTTCTTCTATGGTCATGAACAAATTAGGGATGTCTACCCTCATCTTATTCAATATAGTCCTGGAATTACTAGCCACAGCTATTAGAGAAAAAGAAACAAAAAGCATCCAAAAAGGTAAGGAAGAAATATAACTTTCACTATTTGCAGATGATATTATACTCTATATAGAAAACCCAAAGACTCCAGCAAAAACCTGATAAACAAAAATCAAAGTACAGAAATCTGTTGCATTTCTATACACCAATAATGAAGGAACAGAGAGAAATCAAGGAATCAATCTCAATTACAACTGCACCAAAAATAATAGATACCTAGGATTAAACCTAACCAAAGAAGCGAAAGACCTATAATCTGAAAACTATGAAACACTGATGAAAGAGGTGTACGTGGGTGGCTCAGTCAGTTAAGCATCAGACCCTTGGTTTCGGCTCAGGTCATGATCTTGGTGTGGTGACATCCAGCCCCACATCAGGCTCCTTGATTAGCAGGGAGTCTGCTTGAGATTCTTTCCCCTTCTTCTCCCTCCCCTTCTGCTTCTCCCCCTACCTCGTGCATATGCTCTCTCTTTCTCGCTGCAATAAATAAATAAATAAAATCTAAAAACAACAACAATGATGAAATTAAAGATGACACAAAGACGTTGAAAGACATTCCATGCTCATAGACTGAAAAAGCAAATACTGTTAAAATTTCTGTACCACAAAAAGCAATCTAAACCTTTAATGCAATCCCTATCAAAATACCAGCATTTTTCACAGAACTAGAACAAAAAATCCTAAAATTTATACGGAACCACAAAAGATCCCTAACAGCCAGAGCAATCTTGAAAAGCAAAGCTAGAGGAATCACAATTCTGTACTTCAAGTTATATTACAAAGCTGCAGTAATCAAAACGGTATAGTCCTGGCACAAAAATATAATAGGACAGAATAGAAAACCCAGAAATGAACCTACAATTATGGGAAACTAATCTCTGACAAAGCAGGAAAGGACATCCAGTGAGAAAAAGTCTCTTCAACAAATGGTGCTGGAAATACTGGACATGCAAAAAAAAAAAGAAAGAAAGAAAGAAAGAAAAAAACTGGACCACTTTCTTACATCATACACAAAAAATAAACTCAAAATGGCTTAAAGACCTAAATGTGAGACCAGAAACCATAAAAATCCTAGAAAAGAACAAAGGCAGCAACTTCTTTGATATTGGCTGTAACAACTTTTTAGGTATGTCTCCTGAGGCTAGGGAAACAAAAGCAAAAATAAACTACTGGAACATCAACTTAAGGTTCAGCAGAGCAAAGGAAACAATCAACAAAACTAAAAGGCAACCTACAAAATGGGAGAAGATATCTGCAAATGACTTATCTGATAAAGGGCTAGTATACAAAATATGTAAACTTATAAAACTCAACACTCATAAAAATAATCCAAAAAAAATGGGCAGAAGACATGAACAGATATTTTCCCAAAGAAAACATACAGGTAGCCAGTAGACACATGAAAAGATGCTCAATATCACTCATCATTAGGGAAATGAAAATCAAAACTACAATGAGATATCACCTCACACCTGTCAGAATGGTTAAAATCAGTAACACAGGAACAAAACATGTTGGCAAGGATATGGAGAAGGGGGAACCCTCCTGCATTGTTGGTGGGAATGAAACTGGTGCAGCCACTGTAGAAAGCAATATGGAGGTTCCTAAAAATTTAAAAATAGAACTACCCTGTCAAGCAACAGTTGTACTACTGGGTATTTACCCAAAGAATACAAAAACACTAATTCAAAGGGATACACATGCACCCCTATGTGTATAGCAGCATTATCTACAATAGCCAAATTATGAAAGCAGCCCAAGTAGATTGACAAGTGGATAAAGAAGATATATATGTATAAATGGAATATTACTCAGCCATAAAAAGAATGAAATCTTACCACTTACAATAACATGGATGCAGCTAGGAAGTATTATGCTAAGCAAAAGAGGTCAGTCAGAGAAAGACGAATACCATATGGCTTAACTCATATGTGGAAATTAAGCAACAAAACAAATGAGCAAAGGGAAACAAAAAAAGAAAGAGAGAGAGGAAAATCAAGAAAGACTCTTAACTACAGAGAACGACCTGATGGTTACCAGAAGGGAGGTGGGTGGAGAGATGGGCTAAATAAGTGATGGGGATTAGGAGTGCACTTACGATGAGCACTGTGTGTTATTAGTACGAAACCACTATCCTGTACATCTGAAACTAATATTATACTGTATGTTAACAACCGGAATTTAAATAAAAATTTTGTTTTAAAAAAAGGCCACCAGTGATCTCCTGTCCACCACTTAGCTGGCCTTATCTGCAATTTTCCCACCTGTAAAATGGAGATAACAAAATTACTCTGACAATTACAAGATTAATATAGTATACATAGTGGCATACAGTAGATAAAATTTGTTTCTTATCCCTGTATCTTAAGTACAATGGCTTTTCTCAAACCTATATTCCTTTTAATCTCTGCAATACTGGTACTGTTCCTTCTGGAAATTCTCAAGTTCTGTGAAATGAGCACATACTCTGTGCTACATATACACTTCTACTTCAAAAATAATCCTGCACCTTTGCCTCTCCTTCTTTTATTTTCTAAATAATAAAAAGTATATGCTCTCTGACCTCTTCTCTCTGCTATGTCTAAGCTTCTCCTAAAAGTCTTATCCCATCTTGTGGCTTTAACCCACAAAAGAGGATGCCCAAATCTATACAAAATCTCTAGGCCTGACCGTTCTTTCCAAGCTTCATTTCTACATTTCCCGGTGTTCTAGGCATGTTCAAACAGATATTCTGCTAGCATCTCAGACTCAGTATAACTTAAATCAAACTCAACATTATTTCTCCCAGCTGTCCATCTTCTTACTGAATCCTGTTAATGGTGGTACCACTTCTCAGTTACCCAGATTTTAACATTCAGAGTTACCCTGATTCTCCCATTTCCCCAACAATCATTCACCAAGTTCTGTTGATTCCAACTCTGAAATCTGTTAGCAATCATTTTTTTCATGTCTTGTGAAACTACTTTAAGCCAGGTCTTAACACTTAACCCAGGTTCCCATCGTTCTTACTAGCTCCAATCTGTCTAGACCCATGGTTCTTAACTAGGGACAATTCTGTCCTATAGGAAAACAGTCTGATTATCATGACTGGGGGGGGGGGGGGGGGGGGGGCNTGCTACTGGCACCACGTGGGCCAAGGATGCTATTAAACATCCTACAATGCACAGGACAGCCTTCACAACGTTATCCAGCCCCAAACATCAATAATGTTGAGGTTAAGAAATCCTGTATTGGGCGCCTGGGTGGCTCAGTGGGTTAAATCCTCTGCCTTCGGCTCAGGTCATGATCTCAGGGTCCTGGGATCGAGGCCCACATCGGGCTCTCTGCTCGGCGGGGAGCCTGCTTCCTTCTCTCTATGCCTGCCTCTCTGCCTACTTGTGATCTCTCTGTCAAATAAATAAATAAAATCTTTAAAAAAAAAAATAAATCCTGTATTAATTTAACAGCACAGTTCATCTTTGCATCTCTTACCTAAAAAGTATCTGATGTAACTCATACTCTGTTTTGTTTCCAGTTTCCTATTTTTCTGCCTATGTTGTGCTCTGGCATGAGCTTGCACCCCAAATGATGTCTACCATCCTCCTAGTTACAAGTAATTTTTCTGTCTTCTGAATTTCCATGAACTACTTTTTGATGCTGTACCACACACACACACACACAATGTATCTGTGAATCTATAATCTTAACCTTGTGTCTACCAAACAGGTGATCAAATCACAAGCCTTCAGTGAGTTTAAACCCTACTCTATGGTATTATTACTGCTACTCACAAATATTGCAGTTCTCCTTTCCTCCCGAGCCCTCTGAAATTAGGTTTACAGAAGAAACGTGCTTCAGCTAACTGAAACCTGGGCAGAAGTGTAGTGAACTCTAAATATATGTGTGGTGGGGGAGGGGAAACTTTAAAAACCAGGGTGTTGGAGCGCCTGGGTGGCTGAGTTGGTTAAGTATCTGACTCCTGTTTTTGGCTCAGGTCATGATCTCACGGTTGTGAGATCAAGCCCTGCTTAAGAGTCTCTCTCTCCCTTCCCCCATCCATCCCCCCCCATAATCATTCAATAAATAAAAATGTGTAAAATAAATATAAAAACCAGTGCACTTGCTATTCACATTTCCTTCTCACTGCTGCCAGGAATGAGAAAAAAAGCTTAAGATTTGTTTTTTGTTTTGATAAATATAACATGCTACATTTTGTAAACTTAAGGTGTATAGCATGTTACTTTGATACATTCATATATCGTAATATGACTGCCATTAAAGCAGTACTTACTACTTTACATCATTATAGTATATACATTATATTACTGTCTATACTCATTATACTGTATATTACATCTCTATGGCTTATGTACTACTTATTACAAATTTGTACCCTTAAATACCATCAATATTATCCCAACTTCTGTTTTCTGGTGGGTTTTTTTGCTTTTTTTTTTTTTTTTTTTTTAAGATTTTATTTATTTATTTCACAGAGGAGAGAGATCACAAGGAGGCAGAGAGGCAGGCAGAGAGAGAGAGGGAAGCAGGCTCCCCGCTGAGCAGGGAGCCCGATGCGGGCCTCGATCCCAGGACCTGAGATCATGACCTGAGCCGAAAGCAGAGGCTTTAACCCACTGAGCCACCCAGGCGCCCAGGTTTTTTTGCTTTTTAACAGATTTGGCGTTTTTAGGTTTCACACCTAAGTGATACCATACAGTACCTGTCTTTCTCTGACTTACCTCACTTAGCATAACATATTCAAGGTTTTTCCATGTTGTCTTTGCTCGTGACTGAATAATATTCCACTGTGTATACATATAAAACAGCCCAAGTTTACAGTGAAAACCTCCAACAGCCCGAAACTCTATGTGACTTCACTGAGCAGGGCCCTTCTGCTGCTGACCCACATTAAACATATTATATAGAATGATGCCATACAAAATGCCATACAAAATGCCCTTCCCAAACCCACTCATGCCAAGATTTTAGGTTGTTAGCTGTCGTATTATAACCTTGTTTACCTTGATTCACAATCAGTGTAAGAGGCATAACTTTATGTACCACTAAAAAAGGGAAAATGCTACTGATTAATATCACAAGCCATTGATTGTACAATGCAGCCTGATTCCAGAGATCTTAAAATATGGAAAATTCTGGGTACTGAAATAAATGAAGTATGATATAGTTGGTAAATGTGTAAATGTAGAGGTAGTTTTTGAAAATTATTTCCATTCCTCAACTACACAAACATAGTGAACTAAGATATGTAAGAAAATTCTATCATTAGGTTCACAGTGAAACATATAAGTGTTGTAAGAGAAAGAATGTAAAGATTGTACATCTAACCTTCAGAACAAAATTTGTGAAATTCTCCTTTTCTGACAACTATAGATGGTTCTATGGAACCCCTTAGTTTTTTGATGTGCAACAATCTTTTGCAGTAAGTTACTGCTTCAAGCAATCAGGCTTTTAGGTCAGACCCATATGTCAAGTTTTCCCATCACGCTTTTCAACTTTAAAAATTACTTTGCATTCTGCTCTGTTTTTATAGTCCATGTTTTTACACTAAAATGCAATGTTCTATGTATCTAACTATCCTTATTTTATGCAGAAATGGCTCCCAAAAGCACTGAACAAGTACTACTAATTTGCTTTACTGTGCAGAGTCTGAAAAACTCCACTAATGGTTCAGCAACTACTGAGTTTCTGCTTGCTGTAGGAATTTTTACATTTTATTGATGCAATGACAGAATTCATTCATCCACCGAATGAAATTAGGAATGAATATTTTCTATATTAATAGCTTACTGGTTTAGTTTACTTTTTGGTTAATAAGACACCATAAATTTTACATTAATTATGATGGCAACTTATATTACTTTCAAATAAGAACAAAATTTCTGAAACCAAATTATGATTGTGTAGTGAGGGAGAACTATATAAACTACTTATGAAGAATATTTAGCATGTGTAAATGATTTGAACAATAGCCAATATCACCACCTGTATCTTAAAGAGCACCAAAAATTTCATTCAATTATCTAAATCTTCAAAATCTAAAGCATTATTTAGAAATGAAAATTTAGGCACACTAAATTTTCCCTCAAAAACTTTACTTCATATTCTACTTTTTATTTTTTTAATTTTTTAAAAAATATTTTATTTATTTATTTGACAGAGAGATAAAGAGCACGAGTAGGCAGAGCGCCAGGCAGAGCAGAAGGAGAAGCAGCCTCTCTGTCAAGCAGGGAGCCCAATGTGGGGCTTGATCCCAGAACCCTGGGATCATGATCTGAGCCGGGCAGCTACTTAATCAGCTAAGCCATCCAGGCACCCCCCAATTCTTAAAAAAAAAAAAAAAAATTATTTTTTTAGAATTAATTCTAGAAAGAGGGAGAACACAAACAGGAGAGAGAGAGGAAGAGAGAGAATCCCAAATAGACCCCCTGCTGAGCACAGAGCCAACAGGGTGCTTGATCTTAGGACCCTGAGATCACGACCTGAGTGGAAAGAGTCTGATGCTTAACCAACTGTGTCACCCAGGCGCCCCATATGCTACTTTTACTTTTCATAAAACTGTTTTTTTTTTTTAAAGATTTTATTTATTTATTTCACAGTGGGAGAGAGATCACAAGGAGGCAGAGAGGCAGGCAGAGAAAGAGAGAGAGGGGGAAGCAGGCTCCCTGCCAAAGCAGAGAGCCCGATGCGGGCCTCGATCCCAGGACCCTGAGATCATGACCTGGGCCGAAAGCAGAGGCTTTAACCCACTGAGCCACCCAGGCGCCCCATAAAACTGTTTTTAATTTTGTTAATTCACGATTCCTTTGTTCATTCACCCACTGAACCCTTTTATCACCACATGCAGCATAATGACAGATGCTCAAGACATTTCTGCACATAGGAATTCCAACAGAACAAGAGAAAAACAGACAGTTAAGCAGACAATTATTATGTGAAACTGTATTTAATACTAATGAGTTGTTGTAGTGCCAGGGTGGCTCAGTCGGTTAAGCGTCTGCCTTCACCTCAAGTAATGATCCCAGCGTCCTGGGATCAAGCCCCATTTTGGGCTCTCTGCTCAGAAGGGTGCCTGGTTCTCCCTCTCCCTGCCGCTCTGCCTGCTTGTGCTCTCTGTCAAATAAATAATTATAATCTTTAAAAAAAACACTAATGGTATGTTATAGCCAGTCATGTGATCTGAGGGAAATCTTGAGGGATGAGTAACATTTTCATCTTTCAAAAAAGAAGACAGACCAGGAAGCAGTTCCAATACTCAAAGTGGATAAGAAGTCATCAGCAGAAAAAAAATACAACTAACTGTGTGTTTACTACATGCCGGATACCATTTATACATATCCCCACATTTCAGAGGAAACTGAGGCTGAGAAGTTACATACTTTACCCAAGGTGCTAGACATGGACTAGCATGCAGGTCTCTTTCAAGTCACAGCATGATTAAATAACAGTGTATGTACTGGAGTCAGAACTGTTTAGGTAAGAATGGAATACAAAGCCATGAATACCATTTTCAAGGGTTGGGCTTCCTTGTAAAGGCAATGGAGTATTCAGCAACTAAAAGTTTGGGAGTACAAAAACATCACATTAAAACATGGCTTAGATACAAGAAATTGGAGGAATCAGTCCAGAAAGTTTTTAATGAAAGCTTAGCAGTGGCGGGGCGCCTGGGTAGCTCAGTGTTAACGCCTCTGCCTTTGGCTCGGGTCATGATCTCAGGGTCCTGGGATCTGGCCTGAATCAGGCTCTCTGCTCAGTGGGGAGCCTGCTTCCCCCTCTCCCTCTGCCTGCCTCTTTGCCTCTTGTCATCTCTCTTTCTCTGTCAAATAAATTCAAATCTTAAAAAAAAGGGGGGGGGCGCCTGGGTGGCTCAGGGGTTAAAGCCTCTGCCTTAGGCTCAGGTCATGATCTCAGGGTCCTGGGATCGAGTCCCACAACGGAGCAGGGAGCCTGCTTCCTCCTCTCTCTGCCTGCCTCTCTGCCTACTTGTGATCTGTTCATTTCTCTCACTCTGTCAAATAATAAATAAATTTTAAAAATCTTAAAAAAGGGCGCCTGGGTGGCTCAGTGGGTTAAAGCCACTGCCTCCGGCTCAGGTCATGATCCCAGGGTCCTGGGATCGAGGCCCGCATCGGGCTCTCTGCTCAGCAGGGAGCCTGCTTCCTCCTCTCTCCTCTCTCTGCCTGCCTCTCTGCCTACTTGTAATCTCTCTCTCTGTGTCAAATGAATAAATAAAATCTTTAAAAAATAAATAAATAAAAATAAAAATCTTAAAAAAAAAAAGCTTAGCAGTGGCAAATACCACAAGGGAAAGACCAGCTGCAAGACATTCTTCTAACCCTACTTTTCCTCCCCTGGCTTTATTTCTTCCTTAACTGTGTAGTCACAGAACAGGTGCAATCAATTTGCACTCTGTTCATATAGTAATTTTGTTACTGAACAACAGTAGTTAGTAACATAAATAACAACAATTAATTTAATAGTCTGGTCAACTGAGAGGTAATAAACTAAAAATTAATAAAAATGGATTACCTTTTCAAGCAAAAAATAAATTATTTGCATAAGGCACATTTTGATGATGGGAATGACCAGATTCAGAAACACACTGTAAGGTACAGAGCTCAAGGAGACAAAAGTTAAAATAAAGCTGAAGTTAAAAACCTGGATGACTAGAATAATGGAAATACAGAAATAAAGAGAAAAATGAGCAGAAAGAGATAGATTTCTGACCCACTCTGTGTCGGGGAAAAGGGAAGAGAAGTTTATGAATTTACTTTTAGGAAGGTTCCACCTGAACACATTAACTGTCTCCTGTGAAAAGAACCAGCCAATAAAAATGTGTGACCAGGGCGCCTGGGTGGCTCAGTGGGTTAAAGCCTCTGCTTTCGGCTCAGGTCATGATCTCAGCGTCCTGGGATCGAGGCCCGCATCAGGCTCTCTGCTCGGTGGGGAGCCTGCTTCCTCCTCTCCCTGTCTCTCTGCCTGCCTCTCTGCCTACTTGTAATTTCTCTCTCTGTGTCAAATAAATAAATAAAATCTTTAAAAAAAAAAATGTGTGACCAACGTTCAGAAGTCACGGCTGAGCTATGGACTTGAGACACATTCACAAAGATACAAAGATGAAGCTACGGAAATGGATCACTCTTAACACTAGGGAAAGGTAGGAGGGGTTACAGGGGAAAAAAAACAAAAAGATCCTTTCCAACCAGTACCTAAGTGTCTTCTTTCTGGAGCTTTGGAGTGACTTCCCTCTGTAAGGAGGGGTGTGAAATGGAATCACATTTCTGATTTTAGCCTTATTCGACAATTTCATACAATTTCAAGTTCACAAAATTGCTTTACTGTACAATGCAGCTGACCCCAGGAATGGAAAACATAAACCGTTTTTGGCCTAGAGTTTCTAAACTATGTATGTATAAAGATCCGTGCTACAACAAATGAGTAACTTTAAAGAACTTCACTGTGCTTCTTGAGATAATATTGTTTCCTATTAACCTACCGGCCAAAGGTGAAAAGGTTATTAAATTTCATGAAAATTTCATTTTCATATTCTAACACTCTAATGTTGGGTATCTACAATTTTTATTAAAAACAAAAAGCACTACTGTTTCTCCTTTTTCAATATAAGCTGTCAACAAATTAAAATCAAAGATATACCCAGAGGCGTGCCTGGGTGGCTCAGTGGGTTAAAGCCTCTGCCTTCAGTTCAAGTCATGATCTCAGGGTCCTGGGATCAAGCCTCACATCGCATTGGGCTCCCTGCTCAGTTCCTCCTCCCTCTGCCTGCCTCTCTGCCTACTTGTAATCTCCGTCAAATAAATAAATAAAATCTTAAAAAAAAAAGATAAACCCAGAAAAGGGTCCTAATATCAACTCTTAAGGGTTAGCGTACCAACTTTGGATTCTGACAAACAGGATTAAATACCTGTTTGATACTTAGGTGACTCACTTAAAGCTTCTGAAACCTTATTTTACTTATCTGTGAAACTGTAGTAATAAAACCTACCTCAAACTTACAACCCATTAACAAATGTATCATCTGAGCCATCCAGATACAAAGTATGGGTACTATGTAAGTTAACAGCTTCCCTTCTTCAGATCTTCAATCAATAATGGAAATTCCAACAGCTTACAAGTATTAAAAGCTTATTTTTGAAAATTACAAGGTGGCAGAAAAAAATATGATTTAAATATTAAAAATACCACCTTTTAAAATTCTATTTCTGATTCTATACCTAACCTACTCCCCAAAGATTAAAAGAACATTTAGATAACTAAAGTGGCAAGAGTGTTAGAATTTCACTTCACCAGTTACTTGAATTTAACCCAGAAGTTTGGTCAGTCCTCTTCTTAAACTACTAAATATGGCAATGAAATATACATGAAAATATCTATGAAATAGTCTTACAAAACTCGAAATAAAAACAAACACCAAATTCCTTCAAATTTGAATTTTCATTCATTTACTATTAAACCACTGTGTCCCCAAGCTTGGAGAGAAAGACGCCCTCCCCCTCCCCCTTTACAGAGTTTAGTGTCCTGAGTATGCCAGATAATGAGGAATCCTGTCACCTCATTTTGAAAAAAATTTGCTATTTTAGGCCTTTACAACACAAGGCAGGACTATATTAACTCCCATACTGAGTACTCTCTCCTCAGCCAGATTCTAGCCACTTAAACTACTAACTACTATTTAAGAATGGCAGAATAAAAACAGGACAATCCCTTTTAAAACTTTTTAGCACTAGTTTTAAACGTGTATGCATGCGACTGCATACATTTCTGGTTATCAACTCATGGTTATTTACCAATACAACACATGTGAACACTACACAGCAAGTTTTGCATATACAGGGATCTGCCTACCAGGTCTGTGAATTACGGAGAATCGTGTAGCTCTCCCCATCTTGTTCTTTTATTATCACTTTCACCAAAGAGCACAGAGGGCGAAAAAATGGACTTCCAAAACTGGAGGAGGCCGACTTCGGCATGTTCACATCGGGAAGGCGATAAAACATTACCTTTCGGTGCAAGTTTATACCACAGGATATAAACACACTTGGAGCAGAAAGTTCCAATTGAAAACACCCTTAGGCTTACATTAGGATTTCTTAAACACCGTAAGGTGTCTTTTATACATGGGTGTACTGCTTTGTAACTTAAAAAAAAAAAATGAACACTGAAATTAAGAGTGGACACTTCGAAAACTAACAATCTTATTCACAGACTATATGTCAGTCACTTCTGAGTGTGTGAAACGTCAAGGCCTTCCCGGAAAATACTTAAAATTAGTAGGGTCCCACTCTTCCCCGGGGAGTAGGCCCTCACAGTAGCCAAGGGAAAAGGAGAATAAGAGAATTATTTCTGTGATCAGAGTTCTTACTTTAAATGCCTGCGAATAACAGAATTATTTCTATGATCAGAGTTCTTATTTTAAATGCCCGAGAATTTAAGTCGTTCATCTGGTTTCAATGCTGTCATAGCACCTAAGATACAGCAAAAGGAGTCGCACCATCTCCCCTCTTCAGAAGTCCTAGTAGGACGGTGGAGCGCCACCAAATCGGCCCCCAAAGGGGCTAGTGCCAACCCCGGCCGAAAACAACTATGGGGAGGGGGTCTTTTGTGAGCAACCCCGCTGCCTCCCAGGGAACACGGGAGCTGCAAAGCGTACAGCTAAAGCCGAAAAAAGAAGGGGGGCGGGAAGGAGAGGGGGAGGGAGGGAGACTTCCACCGGGAAAGGAGAAAAAAACAAAACAAAACAAAAAAAAAACAACGTAGAGAGCCAGAAAAGGAAGCATTTTGTTTCTGGGAGGAGGGGGTAAGAGAGAGAAGTGAAGGTCTGCTTCCTAAGCGGTTTTTTTCCCCTTACCCCTCACCCGGGCTACCATCTCCCGCCAGGCCATCGGGCTGAGCACCGCCCCTGGGCCGC
>LNAC01000179.1:2397517-2411982 GCA_002007465.1 Ailurus styani
GGGAGGGGCCCGCAGCCCAGGCCGCCGCGCACGCGCCCCGGGAGCCCCGCCTCCGTCTAGCCGGCCCGTGGGGCTGGCACGCGGCTGTGCGCGTGCGCGGGAGGCTGGACAGCCTGGGAAGGGAGAGGAGGGGCCTGCCGCCGCCTGCTGCAGGCTTGTCAGCATCCAAAGTACAGGATTCTTTCTCCACTAGTGACCATATGGACCCAGTCTGCGACGAGTACATTCTGAGCCCTGGATTATGTTCCCATCAAGCCCTCAACTCTGCCAGCTAAAATGTAAAAAAGTGTACGAATAGAAGCTTTTTAAACCTTCTGTTTTCTAAAATTACTAGGAAAATATTCAGTTTTTATTAAAACATGTACACACAACCCAGCCCATAATTGGAAGATTGCTCTTGATATATTCATGTATTCGTATAAGAAATATTTATTGGTCCTTTATTGTGTTCCAGGTACTATGTTAGTCTCTGGGAATATATAACGATAAGTAAAAGCCAGAGAAATGTCCTGCTCTTCTGAATTTAATTGCTAGATTAAATACAGAGAGCCCAGTAAAATTTGAATTTCAGACAAACAATGGATATATGTTTCATGTATAAGCATGTCCCATGAAGCATTTGAGATATACTAAAAAAAGTGTTCATTGTTTTCAAATTGTATTGGAATCCATTACTTTTATTTGCAAAACCTGGGAAGCTTACTTGTGACACTTCAAGTTTAGCAAGAGAGTGAAGATGTAGTAAAAGCTGTATATATGAAGTGTCTAGGAATTTTGTTAAAATGCAATTACTGATTCAGTAGGTCTGCGATGGGGCTGGAGAATCTGCTTTTCCAAGAAGCTGCCAGGTGATGCCAATGCTATAGGTTTGGAGATCACACTTTTTAGCATGGCCTTAGAATTTAGATAAGACTTAAATCATTGTGTTGTACACCTAAAACTAAATCAATGTTATATGTCAACTATATCTCAATTTTTAAAATATTTTTTAAAACTTCCTTCTGTAGGAAATGAGAAACTGTTGACAATGAACAGTGACATGACATCTGAAACATGTCTAGCAAGATGAATCTGATGGCTGCAGGTAAATGACACATATGAAAGTACCTTCCCCAGTTCAAGTCACTCTCTTTCCATAAAACACTGTTACTAAGTAATTTACTGAGTGTTCATAGTGTGTAAATCCTTGTTTCTTACAGCTGGAAAGCAAACAGAAACCATGCTATTGAAAAGCTCATAGTCCATTCCAAGAGAGAACAGAAGGGGATGCTTGCTAACACATCCAGGAAAAAGCAGGTGTCCTGTTGAGCATAAAAGTTACCGAGAAGATATGATAGAGAATAAGCCACACAGTTTGGCCAGGGAACTCACCAGATATAAATAAATAATATATTTACTCTTTTACAGTTTACAGGTCATTGCTTCACTGATTTCTCACTGCAACCTCGTGAAGTAAGGTATTTATCAGATTATACCCATCTTACAAGAGACCAAACAGAGACTAAATATTTGTTCAAGTTTGCACTCAAGTGACTAAATCGATATTAGAACCTAGGCATCTTACTCTGTATCCTACGTTGTTTCCACTTTGAGATCTTTCTTTCTCCGTCTCTAAGGTCTAGGCACTCTGCGCCAAATAAAACTTAATGAAGGTGATTACTCTCCCATCCTATCAGTTTTAGTCACCACGACTTGCTGTATCAACTCTACCTCCAATTTTTTTTTTATCTTCTTCTGTTTTTTGGTTTCTGTTTACCTAGCAACACCTAATATTAATGTGTACACAGTGGGTTCTCAGTAAATGGTGTTGCTTGGCTAGTAGGCTGCTCTCTTCCTCTAGAAACCTCACCTAAATTTGGTAATGCTTTGCAATAATTCGAGTCACACTATCTTTATAACCTTGGTAATAATTTATATGTGGCTCCTCATAGTGACACAACCAGCAGTTATGTAAAATTTCTGATAATCCTTTCAAAAACCTCCCAGTACCATCCTCTTGACACAGTTAAAAGAAATTATAGAATTCATGTACCCTTGGAATTCTGGAAAGATTTTTTTTTTTGGAAAGATTTTTAAGCTGTCACACAAAATAGGTATAGATATGGAATAACCATTATATGACTGCCAGTAGAAATATACTAGTATTCTTTTTTTTTTAAGCTTTTTTTTTTAATTTATTTGTCAGAGAGAGAGAGAGAGAGAGAGAGAGAACACAGCAGGCAGAGTGGCAGACAAAGGCAGAGGGAGAAGCAGGTTCCCTGCCGAGCAAGGAACCCGATGTGGGACTCGATCCCAGGNTAATTTATTTGTCAGAGAGAGAGAGAGAGAGAGAGCACAGCAGGCAGAGTGGCAGACAGAGGCAGAGGGAGAAGCAGGTTCCCTGCCGAGCAAGGAACCCGATGTGGGACTCGATCCCAGGACCCTGGGATCATGACCTGAGCCAAAGGCAGCTGCTTAACCAACTGAGCCATCCAGGCGTCCCCTTCTTCTAAGCTTTTATTTATTTATTTGACAGAGAGAGAGAGAGCATGAGCAAGGGGAGGGGCAGAAAGAGAGGGAGAAGCAGGCTCCCCACTGAGCAGGAAGCCAGATGTGGGGCTCCATCCCAGGATCCTGGGATCATGACCTGAGCCAAAGGCAGCTGCTTAACCAACTGAGCCATCCAGGCGTCCCCTTCTTCTAAGCTTTTATTTATTTATTTGACAGAGAGAGAGAGAGCATGAGCAAGGGGAGGGGCAGAAAGAGAGGGAGAAGCAGGCTCCCCACTGAGCAGGAAGCCAGATGTGGGGCTCCATCCCAGGATCCTGGGATCATGACCTGAGCCAAAGGCAGCTGCTTAACCAACTGAGCCATCCAGGCGTCCCCTTCTTCTAAGCTTTTATTTATTTATTTGACAGAGAGAGAGAGAGCATGAGCAAGGGGAGGGGCAGAAAGAGAGGGAGAAGCAGGCTCCCCACTGAGCAGGAAGCCAGATGTGGGGCTCCATCCCAGGATCCTGGGATCATGACCTGAGCCAAAGGCAGCTGCTTAACCAACTGAGCCATCCAGGCGTCCCCTTCTTCTAAGCTTTTATTTATTTATTTGACAGAGAGAGAGAGAGCATGAGCAAGGGGAGGGGCAGAAAGAGAGGGAGAAGCAGGCTCCCCACTGAGCAGGAAGCCAGATGTGGGGCTCCATCCCAGGATCCTGGGATCATGACCTGAGCCAAAGGCAGACGTTTAACCAACTGAGCCACCCAGGTGCCCCCAAATATACTAGTATTCTTGATAATCAATTATTTTATGATGAAGAGAAAAGAACCAAAATATTCCTTCCCCACACAACTCTACCTACTAAGTGAGAAATTCTATCCTTTTCTCATTTAATTTTAAACTCACCTTTCTTCTACTTATTAGTGTAGGCAAAGTATTACCTTGCCTTCCAAATTAACTGAACAAGAACCTGATTTTTTTTTTAAATTCTTCCTTTTGTAGTGTCTATTGTTAAATTACTTGTATGCTTCTTAATTTATTTTCCTGTAGATGTGCTCTATGTCCTGAACTAATTTTATCAAGATCAGAAATTACCTAATTTCATAGAATCAAAATCTTACTCTGTAGGATACAGAATCTTAGAATACAGCTAATGCAAGCCTCTCTTTTACAGGTAAGTCGAGCCTTAGATAAATTAAATGACTTCATAAAAATTGTACATCTAGCTGATACCATTTTAGAACCCAAGTGTCCCGATAGACTCATGTTACTTTCTTAATACTAATACATACTTAATATGTACTATTATACATGTGTATATACATATTATATACACTCATGTATAAGATATATATAAATATAGCTCGATCATATAATATGTAATAAGATGATAAATATTACAGGGCACCTGGGTGGCTCAGGGGGTTAAAGCCTCTGCCTTCGGCTCAGGTCATGATCTCAGGGTCCTGGGATCGAGGCCCGCATTGGGCTCTCTGCTCAGCAGGGAGCCTGCTTCCTCCTCTCCCTGTCTCTCTGCCTGCCTCTCTGCCTACTTGTAATCTCTCTCTCCCCGTGTCAAATAAATAAATAAAATCTTTAAAAAAAGATGATAAATATTACAGACTGAGCACTAAATGGTTGCACAGGATATTGACGTCTATAACACCACATTATTTAATCTCTGTACTGGAAAACTAATATCTGTAGTTTAAAAGTGTGGCTTACCTCACTTCTGAGAGAAAGACTACCAGTGTTAGACAACTAATATTTGGCTGTTTGTTACTCTTTCATGATCAATGAACACAACTGATCTCAGATAATGTCCTTTATGGCAGTAGAAAAGTGTCAAAAATCGTATTTTAAAAGTAATTTTCTAAATCAAGTAATTGCCTAAACTATTGATCACTTGTAGTTGAGTGTGTCCTACCTATAGTCCACTTCCTCAGCTGTATTTAGGAAGGCTCCCACAAGTGGCACCCTCGGAGAAGTCTGACATGGATCATTCTAGAGATATCAAGGTATTATTGAAGCAGCTCATTTTTAAACTCTTCCTCTCTCCTGAATACACCCGTCCTTCATAATTTGGTTCCTCCCAACTTCGACAAACCCACCTCTGCCACTGCCCCCAGCGCCTACGTCATTGAAACACACAGTTATTCATTTAGGCGTCACACTCTCTCATGCCTTTACTAAAGCAATTTCTGCAATGTTCTTTGCTACTGATCCTTTAAAATTCAATTCAGTTATTATCCCTTTTTCCTATGAAAATCCCATTGAATCCTCTAACTAAAGCCAGTAATTTCTTATTCTAGAGTCTCACAGAAAGTTTTCCATGAATTTTGTCATGTATCTAGTGGTTAGGTGTACACATTTTATAATCAGTAAATTCTGAGTTCTGATCTTGGTTCCAGTTTAGTTAACCGGGCAACTTACTCTGGAAACTCTGGTTTTTTTCATCTATACATTGAAAATGATAATGGTGCCTCCCTCATAGGGCTGTTGTGAGGATTTAATGAGAGAGTACAGCCAAAGCGCTTAGCACCAGGCACAGGCATTATTAGCAAAGTTCCCCATAAACATTAGCTGTAATCATCATATTATAATGCCAATCTCTCCTTGAGGACATAGCCTATTTCTTAATAGCTGTCTGACAAATACAGAGTCTGGCACATAGGTGCTTAAAAAAATCTTTGTTAGAATGCATACTGATTGAATAACTCTTTTATTTCTATCTTTATATGGGAGCTGAAAAATTGAGCTAGCCGCCCTCATGGGGTTTAGAGATTCCCTTAAAACGTGACCCTGAGGGGCACCTGGGTGGCTCAGTGGGTTAAAGCCTCTGCCTTCGGCTCAGGTCATGATCTCAGGGTCCTGGGATCGAACCCCACATCAGGCTCCCTGCTCAGTGGGGAGCCTGCTTCCTCCTCTCTCTCTGCCTGCCTCTCCATCTGCTTGTGATCTCTCTCTCTCTCTTTCTGTCAAATAAATAAAAATAAAATCTTAAAAAAAAAAATGTGACCCTGAGACTCCAGAAGAGGAGAGCAAATGTTTTCTCCAGCAATCCTCAAATCATACATATACTCCTGCCTTTTACCACTACATATTCAATCACTGGTGAAATATCTAATTAATTTCCTGCTGTTTAATTTCTCAGTCATTATAAGTTCAAGGCTAAAGCATCTTCACGCAATGGTCTCAAATGAGGTACAGAGCATGGGGAGTGTCCAAGGTGATCCTGTAGGGTGAGGCAAGGAAATACATAGCTTGTATTTATTTCCATTTACTTATTGGAATTATTCTTACAAAATATGTCAGATTTTTTTTTAAAGCCCAAACAAACAAAACAAACAAACAATCACAGTCTACCTCTTCTAGATCCCATTCCTTTTCCTTCTTCCCATGGGTAACCACTAACCTGAATTTGATGGTCATCATTCCAGGTTTGTTGGATCTTTTTCAATAAAAGGAATTAAAATTAAAAATTCAATTAAAATGCTCTTTCTTTTTCATCTTTTTTTGTCCACTTAATCTGATACCCAATTCAGTAAGTATTTATTTATTTATTTATTTATTTATTTATTTTTTAAGATTTTATCCATTTATTTGACACACAGAGAGAGAGAGAGAGAGAGATCACAAGTAGGCAGAGAGGCAGGCAGGGAGAGGGGGAAGCAGGCTCCCCTCCAAGCAGGGAGCCCAATGCGGGCCTCGATCCCAGGACCCTGAGATCATCACCTGAGCGGAAAGCAGAGGCTTTAACCCACTGAGCTACCTAGGTGCCCTCAGTAAGTATTTATGGGATGAACTAATGAGTATGATTTCTTTGCATAGTCTTAAAAACAACATAGATAGGGAATATGAGACTAATTTATCACTTTATTTTTTAATCCTTTTTTTTTGAAGATTTTATTTATTTATTTGACAGAGAGAAACATAGTGAGAGAAGGAACACAAGCAGGGGGAGTGGGAGAGGCAGAAGCAGGCTCCCCGCTGAGCAGGGAGCCCAATGTGGGGCTCAATCCCAGGACCCTGGGATCTTGACCTGAGCCGAAGGCAGAGACTGAGCCACCCAGTTGCCCTAATTTATCACTTAAAAAAAATCCCCTTATGGGGCGCCTGGCTGGCTCAGTTGGAAGGGCATATGACTGTTGAGCTCAGGATCATGAGTTTGATCATGTTGGGTGTAAGGATTACTAAAAAAATTAATTAATTAACTTTAAAAAAGTAAAAATATAAAAAAAAATGTCCCTATATGGCAAACATAAATAGTGGGACATGAGTGAAATATTAAGTCAGACTTGACATGGAAAGGTAAAGCAACAGAATGAACAGATTTGCTGGTAGTAAGTGAAAGATGGATCTAATATCTTTGATTATTTTTTGAGATTGTATTTATTTATTTTGAGACAGAGAGCTAGTGTAAACGTGTGCAAACAGGGGCAGGGGCAGAGGCAGAGGGAGAGAGAATCGCGTAACTCTGAGATGGTGACCTAAGCCGGTATCAGGAGTCAGACGCTTAACAAACTGAGCCACCCAGGTGCCCCTAATATCTTTCATGTTTTTATCCTTCATGCCTGACAATGCTTTTAACTCTTTTTTTTTTTTTAAAGATTTTATTTATTTATTTGACAGAGAGAGAGATCACAAGTAGGCTGAGAGGCAGGCAGAGAGAGAGGAGGAAGCAGGCTCCCTGCCAAGCAGGGAGCCCGATGTGGGGCTCGATCCCAGGACCCTGAGATCATGACCTGAGCCGAAGGCAGAGGCTTTAACCCACTGAGCCACCCAGGCGCCCAATGCTTTTAACTCTTACTTGGATTCAATAATAGCAGAATAGCAGTATAACAGATAAGTTTGTCAATAGTGTCTTCCCAGGCCATATCAACCTAAAATAAAACTGTGTTTTTCTACCTCCGGTGAATCCGAACCGTTGCAGGAGTACCTGCTCGAGTTTCTTTCTCTTGGTTCTTTGGGAGGGCCACAGTGATCTGCGGACATTTAGAGGTACTTACACTGCCATCTTCCTCTGCCTTCTGACATTGGCCTTTATCACCTCCGCTGTTCCCTATGTCATCAGACCCCTCCCAGCGTAGCTCTGCCATCTTTCCTCTCCATAGGGTGCTCCCCTCATGGGCCATATGGCTTAGTGTCCGTGTCACCTCATCTTCTTCTGGCGACTTTAACTGCATCCCTTGCAGGCAGGTGCTGGATGACCCCCAGCTACTGTCCCAGGCTGGGGAGGGGGGACACTCACTTTTCTTCGGTTTTCCTCAGTTTTCTGCCATGAGCCTCTTCTCATGGATAGAGCTGTAGCAGACACTATATGTGCTCTAAGCAGATTCTCGTGGATCACTTTGACTATCTCTGTGCTTCAGTGCCTTTTGCCTATGCTTCACAGAACCTGCAGTTGTTCCTTGGAAGACTGCTTCTTTGTTCCTAGGGCTTTCTCACTCACAAACACAGGCTAGGGAGCTGGGAGCTTAAGTCCAGTGGAGCAGCTCTTACCCAGTGGCTGTCAAATGATGAGTACCAAAACCCAGCTCCCTAGCCCCAGATCAGAACAACTCTGAGGTGTAATTTATATTCCAGGTTTCCCCTGAGGGAGAAAGCCAATCTCAACTTGCCTTTTCCCCTTTCCTAGGAGTGACTGAGGTATTATGAAAAGTTATCAGATTAGAAACATGAGAACAGCAACAGAATAGAAAGTAGGTTTTGTACATGACAGCACTTTGGGGCTCCAGATTGGAGGTGGGAGTCCGGTTATCAAACTTGGAGACTGCATTAGAGTTGGGATAGCCTTGAGGACGAGCTCCCAAATATTGATCTGGATGGACTTCAATCTACTCTTGCCTCAGTAAGATTAGCCCTGGGAATAGAATAGGGCTAGTTTTGTAGGTGATTTGAAAGTGGAAAGAAATAGAGCAAAGCCAGAACTCACTAGAACTGGGCTTGACATTACGCAAAGCAGAGAGGTGGAGGAGAGAGAATGTTAAACCACAGGACATGATCTATGTCCTAAAGTAACTTATATTCTGGTTGTAAAAGGCTAGAATTCAATATATATAAAAAGATAATCTTACAAGGCAGTATGTGTTAAGTACAAAATAAATGGCAAATGAGAAATGTTTTCTTTATATATATGAGATTGAATGTAAAAAATACTGAAACAATGGATGGAAGGAGGAAATATAGGCTTTTAAATTCTACTCTTATGTATTTCTTCCTCTGCTACACTGCCTATTTCATGACTAAAGTATGAATTTAAGGCATATTACAATGTTAAACTATTCATATTACTTTCAACCTGGATCTTAATACTTTCAGAAAAAAATCCAGATTCCTAAGATAAGGGTATGTGTGGTTGCCTCTATGAGTCTATATACCACCTGCTTCTTCAATGAGTTGGCTCATTTTAAAAAATAGTTCCATAATTTCACAATATTTGACATAGTAAACCAAAGTAAGAGATTGATGAATAGTAGAACATATTAGCATAGACATTTTGGGTGGTATTAAAGAATGTCTGCATCTTGGGAAAGTAATTTCCTTTTGTAAGGAAATTTTCTTTCATAAGAAAGCATCATATTGGGCGCCTGGGTGGCTCAGTGGGTTAAAGCCGCTGCCTTCGGCTCAGGTCATGATNGTAAGAAAGCATCATATTGGGCGCCTGGGTGGCTCAGTGGGTTAAAGCCACTGCCTTCGGCTCAGGTCATGATCCCAGGGTCCTGGGATCGAGGCCCATATCGGGCTCTCTGCTCAGCGGGGAGCCTGCTTCCTCCTCTCTCCTCTCTCTCTGCCTGCCTCTCTGCCTACTTGTAATCTCTCTCTGTGTGTCAAATGAATAAATAAAATCTTTAAAAAAAAAGAAAGCATCATATTTTCAGTCTAACATTGCTGTATTTCAACTTATGGAAGAAATAACTATTTGATTTCTGCAATTACTGAAATCATTCTGGGCCTCAATTTCATCATCCATTAATAGGGAGACAAAAGTAATACATCATTGTGTTTTGTAAGGATAAAGTAATATACAAATGTTGCACACTTTATAAATACATGAAGCATTACTGTTTATAACTCACCATCAAATGGAAATTCAGTTCTATTCATGCATCTTCCCTGTGGAAACCATAATGGATATATAAAATATCTCGACCAATGTTTAACTTTTCATTTAAATGAAACATTAAAAAGAGAATTCTCCCTGTTTTGATACTGTCCTACCTCATAATTGTCATGGATAAAAAGGCCTTATGGAATATAGGAAAGAGTATTGTTTAAAATATGCAGATTTCAGCTCTTTTTTCACTTAGAAAGTCCATGGAGGGGGCACCTGGGTGGCTCAGTGGGTTAAGCCTCTGCCTTCAGCTCAGGTCATGATCTCAGGGTCCTGGAATTGAGCCCCACAGCAGGCTCCCCGCTCAGCGGGGAGCCTGCTTCCTCCTCTCTCTCTGCCTACCTCTCTGCCTACATGTGATCTCTCTCTGTGTGTCAAATAAATAAATTTTAAAAATCTTGAAAAAAAAAAGTCCATTGAGGATGAAATAGGTGAAGGGGATTAAGAGTACACTTATCTTGATGACCACTGAGTAAGGTATAGAATTGTTGAATCACTATATTGTATACCTGAAACTAATATAACATTGTATAAAAAGTCTAATAGGGGTGCCTGGGTAGCTCAGTGTGTTAAAGCCTCTGCCTTCGGCTCAGGTCAGGGTCCTGGGATCGAGGCCCACATCGGGCTCCCTGCTCAGCGGGGAGCCTGCATCCTCCTCTCTCTTTCTGCCTGCTTCTCTGCCTACTTGTGATCCGATCTCTCTCTCTGTCAAATAAATAAATAAAATCTTTTAAAAAATGTTAAAAAAAAAAAGTCTAATGGTCCTGGATAAGTCTCTTAACATGTTCACCCAATTCAAATTTAACATGTTCACCCAATTCAATCACTTACTGTGAAATTTGCATGAAATAATGTATGAAATGGGGTTGTAAAAAGTGCTAGATGAATGTAAAGAATTATCATTAAAGTACATTATGCCTTGTGACATCAGTAATCTGTCATTCATCTTTCTTCCAGTTGTCTCTAGTATACTCGAGTCTAATAATGCATGAACAGTTCTTCAAAACATTTACTGTGCTTCTACTGTGTATCAGCACTCAATTAGTTGGAGATGTAGCAATGAACAAAGCAGCCATGGTCCCTGCCTCGTTAATTATTTGGAGGAGAAACAGATAGTAAACAAATAATCACTCAAACAACTATGCAATTACAATTGGGTTAAGTGCAATGAAGGAAACATACAGAGTGATTTGACTGTGAAAGTTGGGAGATAATTCCCAATGGGTCTTTCATGTTTTTGCACTTCTTACAAGCAGACTGACTACCCTTTGTTCTGCATTATCTTTCTGAAGGGAGTTTTTATAGCAAACAACCTTGGAAGATAATGTCTTCCTCCAGATCAAAGCATAGGCATGCAACTTCCCACACTAAAAGATTTGGGTTCCCTAAGCTCAAGGTTCTTCTTTGGTAATGCGCCCTATTACACAAGCAAACTTCCATCTGGATCCATCTGTGTTGCCAGATGAGACTTGGGCATAAGAGAAACTAATGCAAATATGTTGATGTTCTTGGTGCTTGATGTGCCATGAGTAATAAAGCCCTTTGCCTCCAAGCAAGAGGTCTTGTGTCTTCTGCCAGCATCTATGAAGCTGTAGCAGCCTAACTTGTTAGCTTGAAAGCAGAGCAGAATCACAGACCCATTATAAAAAAGGACTGACATTTAAGCCTGTAGTCTAACCTCCCTCCAATTCATTTTTAAAATAAATTTTATTTTACTATGAAATGCTTCAAATATGCAGACAAGAATATAGATTAGTATAATAAATATCTACATATTCACAGCCCGTTTTCAAATGCTAACATTGTTTCATATTTGCTTTAGCTCTGATATTTATGAATAAAGCATTACTTACAGAGTTGAGGTTCCTGTGTATTCCTCCCTCATCTCATTCCTCTCTACCCCTCCCTCCCTAAGGTAAACACTATCACCAGTTCAGTATGGATGATTCTTTTCTGTGTGTTTCCTCCATATAATATCTTATTATTTTAACAAGTTTATATGCAAATGGATGTACAAGGTGATTAAGAACTTCGATGTTCAAGCACATATTTCACTGTGTAAGGACAGGACAATATTGCCAGTAATAAATGAAGGCTTCTGGAAGAAGATCAACTGAATTGTCTTGGGATTATAAACTGGCTTTGGCATTTCTGTGAGTTTAAAAGTGCTCTGTCAGCAGAAGTCAGAGGGCAAGGCCATGAGGGAGTCCTAGGAAACACTGGGCCACCATAATTGGACTAGAGCTTGGATCAGGTTTGAGACATCTGAAGAATAAATAAGGGGGTGGGGCTTCTTGGTGTGTTGGTGCTGCGCTCACAATGGCTGACCTCCTGCTCTCAGGATCAGGTTGGAGCAGTCTACTTCTGTGGGATGAGATGGATGTCCTCAGATGGTCCAAGCAGATGGTCTTTGGCCTGGGTATGGAGGAGACAGCAGGAACTTCTTCTGCACATGGGCAAAGCAAGCCAAATACAGACACAGATCTGATCCAGGCTTACCTTGGCATTCAGCCTTCAGATTACAACAGGCATGTTTATCCTGAAGCCCCTTAATTTGTCCTATTTCTTAAGGCACACAGTTCTCCAATCTGGGCATGCCCCCTTCTTTGTCAAGTGCATACATATCAGGTTGGTGTCTTCTTTTCTCATTACTCTGTGTTGAATCTGTTTGAGATCTATTTTGTGTCAGATCTCCTATTTTCTGTATCCAATGACTTCCCCCTTTTTTATTTACTCTTGTATTTATAGAACATATAGCCCAGAGGCTTCCAGAGAAAAGGTATCTAAAAGGTAAATTTTTGCAACTGTACATATCTGGAAACATTTTTGACTCTCAATTCTTGATTGATAGTTTGGATGTGTATAGAATTCTAGATTGCAATTCATTTTCACTCAGAATTTTATTTTATTTATTTATTTTTAAAAATTTTATTTATTGGGTGCCTGGGTGGCTCAGTGGGTTAAAGCCTCTGCCTTCGGCTCAGGTCATGATCTCAAGGTCCTGGGATCGAGGCCCTCATTGGGCTCTCTGCTCAGCGGGGAGCCTGCTTCCTCCTCTCTCTCTGCGTACTTGTAATCTCTCTGTGTCAAATAAATAAAAATAAATAAAATCAAAAAATTATTTATTTATTTATTTGACAGGGAGAGAAAGTGATCACAAGTAGGCAGAGAGGCAGGCAGAGAGAGAGAGGAGGAAGCAGGCTCCCTGCTGAGCAGAGAGCCAGATATGGGCCTCGATCCCAGGACCCTGAGATCATGACCTGAGCCGAAGGCAGAGGCTCTAACCCACTGAGCCACCCAGGTGCCCTCACTTAGAATTTTAAAGAAATTGTTCCATTGTCTCTAGATTTGTGTGTGTGTGTGTGTGTGTGTGTGTGTGTGTGTGTCCTTCTCTTTGTCATCAGTATTCTGAAATGACTCAATAAAGTGACTTTTATGGGTCTATTTTTATCCATATTAGTGGGCCTGTGGGTTCTTCCAATCTGATGTCCTTTAGTTCTGAAAAACTATTTAAATTATTTTATTGATGATTTTCATTTTTCCATTTTCCTTGTACTTTCTTTCTGCAACTCCAGTTATTTGTACAATCTACCTCCTAGGTTGGTCCTCTATTTTTAAAAATCTCTTCTTTCCTAGACTTACATATCTTTTCGCTTTTGTCTGATATTTCAAGTAACAGCCCTGACTTACCTGACAACTGAGTTTTTAATTTTATTTGTTATCTGCTCATGTTTATGAGTGTTTGGCTAACTAGTTGAGTTTTACTATAGGAATCTCTGAGGGCCATTTTATAATTCTCATCTTGTTTTGGTGAGAATCCCCATAGCAGACTCTTCTAATCTCCTGCCGGAAGAGGCAAGGCCTAGCTAACAGCGTTTAAGAAGCCAAGTGGAAGAAGTCTCAGCACTCACCATCTAGATGTTCCCTTTAATTCCTATTTTTGGCATGATATTGTCAGACTCAACTATGCTTGGTGTACCCCATTCTAGAATCCCTTTATGTTATCCCTTCCAGAGAATAAAATTCCAGACTTCTGCTACTGTGGGGATGGCTCAGTAGCACAGAGTAGGGAGTGGCATCTAAGGATCGACCTGCCACTCGAACAACTTTCATCTGGTCCCTATGATTTGGGGCCTTGGTTCCCCCCATTTCCAAAGTTATTAGATACTATCAAGTCACAGACTCTTGAGTATTCTGTGGGTACAAATGAGGTTGACTCTTGGGTCTTGCCACCACCAGTTTAGCTTTTTGAGGCCCCCAAGTCTGCTGCAATCCTCCATCTTCTATATAGCCCCCAAATTTCTATCACTGCTGTATCCTTTCCTTCCCCACCCCCCACATTGTTGTGTTTATTAATTTTAAAAAATTCCTTTTGTTTGGGGTTTTGTGAGGAAGGAAAAATATATTCATTCACTTCACCAACTTTACCTAGAACTTCTTTATTTTTTTAAGATTTTATTTATTTATTTGACAGAGAGAGAGAGAGAGAGAGAGATCACAAGTAGGCAGAGAGGTAGGCAGAGAGAGAGGAGGAAGCAGGCTCTCCGCTGAGCAGGGAGCCCGATGCAGGCCTCAATCCCAGGACCCTGAGATCATGACCTGAGCCAAAGGCAGAGGCTTTAACCCACGGAGCCACCCAGGCACCCTACCTAGAACTTCTAATCCATTTACTAACATCCTGTTGCTGGGAGGAGCACCCTGTTTGGGTTGCATGCAAATGATATCTTGTCATGTGAGGATATTATTCCTAGTTTGGTTTTTGTTTTCTTTTTTAGTTTTCCCAAACACTGTATTTTTCTTTTCTTTCTTTTTTTTTTTTTTTTAAGATTTTATTTTTTATTTATTTGACACAGAGAGAGAGATTACAAGTCGGCAGAGAG
>LNAC01000179.1:2412217-2480873 GCA_002007465.1 Ailurus styani
CTGAGCAGAGAGCCCGATGCGGGACTTGATCCCAGGACCCTGAGATCATGACCTGAGCCGAAGGCAGAGGCTTTAACCCACTGAGCCACCCAAGCATCTGCCTTCAGCTCAGATCATGATCCTGGGGTCCCAGTATCGACCCCCACATCGGGCTCCCTGCTCAGCAGGCAGTCTGCTTTTCCCTGTCTCTCTCTCTCTATCAAATAAATAAAATCTGGGGCGCCTGGGTGGCTCAGTGGGTTAAAGCCGTTGCCTTCAGCTCAGGTCATGATCCCAGGGTTCTGGGATCAAGGCCCGCATCTGGCTCTCTGCTCAGCAGGGAGCCTGCTTCCTCCTCTCTCCTCTCTCTCTGCCTGCCTCTCTGCCTACTTGTAATCTCTCTTTCTGTGTCAAATGAATAAATAAAATCTTTTAAAAAAAAAAACCAAATAAATAAAATCTGAACAAAACAAAACAACAAAACAAAAAGCAAAGGTTATTGCAATTATTTGCCTGGTTCTTTTATCTAAGCATTCAGGCTTTTTGTTAGAGTGTAGCAACAAGCAAACATCAAATGCTCCAAAAAAGTAATGCAGTAAAACACAGTAATGTAAGAATGTGAAGGCACCTTCTCTTCAAACACTTTGCCATGTAGATCTAGTGTACCTGAAAACTCTGAAAACTAAAAACAGAAAGTAGATACATTGGGAGAATATATAAATGGAAGTTTTATTTGGGATGATGATGAGTTTGCTTCTCTTTGGTGATAGGACTTTGAAAAAAAATATTTAAGACTTTGCAACATTGTAATTAAGAAAGTGTCCTTAACAGATTTGAAATCTTAAGTTTATAGATCACCTATTCAATTGTCAAACATGGAAGTAAATATTCATTTGTTTTTATATTCTGGTAGTCACCCTCAACAAGGTAAAGGCAATTATAGGTTAAATCACATTACATTATTAGTATTATAATTCCATCATATTATATAAACTTAAGATATATGAGAACTTTGATTAATACAATGATCCTTGAAATGATTCATACACACACATACACACACACACACACAATTATCACATACCTATTAGCACAAGTAACAAATTTGATACATGACACATAAAAGTAGTCTCTGTAACCAGTTATATAAAATTTTACGCACTACAAACATTTGGAACTTTAAGGGGTCACATTTTTTTTTTTAAAGATTTTTTATTTATTTATTTGACACAGAGAGAGAGAGATCACAAGCAGGCAGAGAGGCAGGCAGAGAGACAAGGAGAGGAGGAAGCAGGCTCCCTGCTGAGCAGAGAGCCCGATGTGGGCCTCGATCCCAGGACCCTGAGATCATGACCTGAGCCGAAAGCAGAGGCTTTAACCCACTGAGCCACCCAGGCGCCCAAGGGGTCACATTTTAATAAGGGAAATTCCCAAGAGAGTCTCATCTGTAGTTAACCATACCCCACTGAGAAAGAGTACACTTACTGTACCGGTGATTAAGAGAGAAAATAGTTTTTCTTTGTTTTATATTAATCACCTAAAATAAAGTGGCTTTCTTAATTAAAAAAAAAAAAGGAGCAAGAAAAATGAACTAGAGTGCCAAGTGTTTTTTGTTTGTTTTTATGGTTGATAAATATTCACCATGATAAAAACGCAATTTAGTTTCTGGGCTCATTATAATTTTTACTTATAAAGAATAGGGACAAACTGGAGTTACCTTGGTTCTAAGGCATTTATTACAAGGAAGCTGGAGAATTAAGGAAGGCAAGGGTCTCAGTCAGGAAATGAGACCTCAAGAACATGACCTCCCAGTTCTCATTAGAAAAATAGGAACCTAAGTGCATTTCAGCCTCCTGGAGACCAGACAGCCTCAGGACCTGGACGATCATTCCAGATTGTAGCAAGACAGCTCTGGCCTCCAACCCTGCTCTGTGCTCAGCCATTAATATGATTCAGCAACTTCCTGCTCCTGCTGTTACCACTTCCAAAGTTACAAATCAACTAATTCACTCCTATTCTGCCCCACCCCCCATTCTCAGTTGTCTGAAAAAGCAAAAATAAAAAGATAAGCCAGAAGGAATGTGGTTGGAGGAAGGTAAGTGCCATCCAATTGGTCTCTTCCACTTCCCTGAGGGATTTCTGGTTACTCAAGGACTTTGTTTTCTTCAAGATCCTACTGATTAACTACTCTTTGTGCTTCCAGTTCAAGCAGGAAGGACAATCAGATTGGTAGTATCTATCATCTCTATTATCTCTGCCGAGAAAAGATCGAGTTCCACGTGGCCTCATTGTCGACACTTAGGTGCCTTTCTCTGGCCAGATAGTCGGTGAAACTTTATTTTGGGTGTGACTGTGAAACGTCTCTGGAAGAGATTAGCATGTGAATCAGTAGACGGGGTAAAGAAGCTCTCCCTTGCCAGCAAGGGTGGCGCTCACTCAATCCGTGGAGTGGAGTGACTGAACAGATAAAGAAGACAGAGGAAGGACAAATATATTCTCTCTGATTGAACAGACCTCCCTCTTCTCCGGCACTTGGACATTGGTGTTCCTGATTCTTGCACGTTCAGACTCAGAGACTTACACCACTGGGCTTCCACTGGATGCAAAGGCAAGAGGGTTTATTGTTCACAGACGCGCCTGCGGGCGGTCAGCACTCCTCTCCTCCTTTTCAGGGGTTCGGACTCATTTGCACCACCAGCTTCCCTGCTATCTAGCTTGCAGAGGGCAGTTCGGCAGGTCATGGACTTCTCAGCCTCCAGAACCACAGGAGTCAGGTCATACACTAAACTGCCTCATATATGTATCTTACTAGTTCTGTTTCTCTGGAGAACCCTAACTAATACAGTAATATATCAGATTTTCCTTTCATTGATAAATGGCAACAGTGGTTTCATCTTGGGTAACACTCAATTATACAGACCCTTCGTTTTTATCTTTTTTTTTTTTTTTTAATCACAGACAAGGCCTATTCTTCAAGTTGTTTTGTTTTCTGGTACAGTTCTTTTAAAGTAATTCATAGGATGATGAGCCTCCTGATTAAATCCAAAGCTTGTGGGTGGTAAAGATAGCCCGAAGAAATGTACAAAATTGCAAGGCACATTTTAATCAAGTTTAATCTTATCTTGCTCCTAGCCATCCTTTCCTAGAGCTAAAGAGAACTCTTGGGTGTCACTTTTATTTCTCTTGAAGAGATGGTAATGAGTGCAAAAGAAAGAAAAAAGTACTTTAAGGGACACTTGGGTGGCTCAGTTGGGTATATGTCTGTGTTCAGCTCAGGTCCTGATCCCAGGGTCCTGAGATCAAGTTCCACATTGGGCTCGCTGCTCAGCAGGGAGCCTGCTTCTGCCTCTCTCTCTGTCTCTCTGACAAATAAATAAATAAAATCTTAAAACAAAACAAAACAAAACAAGAAACAAGTACTTGAATACTTACATAATTTAAAATGTGCTAACCCTGGAATGTTCCAATCTTATGCAAAATATAAAATTTATTTTTGTTAATTTTAGTGAAAAAGTAAGAAAGAATATATTTAAAAGTTATGAAACTCATACTGGAGCCAGACTAAGCACAAATCAAGGCAATGGCTTTACTGAGGGGAAGTATACTGCAGTTTGGGTGTGTAAGAAAAATAATCTGGGTACCAAGGCAGTAGTTAGTTGGACCAGCTCAGAAGAATTTTTTGTAACTCAAATCTGTATGCAAATCAAATCAAGGAGGCAATCCGGCAGATCAGAGATGGGAACAAAAGATTGTGTTTCTACCCTTACAAATCACAAAGGAGGTTCCATTTCATAAAAAGTATCTTGCATTTTACTGTGCTTATCTTCACATATAAAATCCTATTATAAGATAGAATTTGGAGGACACCAAGATTCTATATAATTAGGATGCTTTCCCATATTTTTTGACTGCAAATTCACAATTGTTTTCACCAGAGTCCAAAGGGACAGAAAAGGCCTTCTGAAGCTTTCTTTGGCTGAGGGGGGCGAGGGTGGGGGGGTGGGCAGAGCCTGTGGTGTGGGAAGTAAAGGGGAAAGAAGAGTGAGCAGTAAGAGAAAAAGGCAGAGACTTTTCCTCCTCTGTGGTTGATATAAAAGGGAAAGTGGAGGAGTGAGTGAAACTGTAGGGCAATCAGAGTGTCCATGGTTAGGGCAAGCCCAGCGCAGGCACAAGTGCCTGCAAACGTCTTTGTTTTTTTTTAAGCAGGCTCCATGATGGGCTCCAACGAGAGGCTTGAACTCGCAAACCCTGAGATGAAGACCTGAGCTGAGATCAAGAGTTGGATGCTTAGACAACTGAACCCCCCAGGTACCCCTGAAAAAGTCTTTAACCCTAGCCTGATGTGAGTCCTAGGGACCTGGAAACCCATCACCAAATTCCGGGAGAGGTGTCTGTACACAAATCCAAGATGCAGAGGGAAGGGTGGTAGGGCATTGGAAGCAAGAGAATGACTAAAATGAAGAGTTGCTCAAGCATGTGAGAGAATACCCAGTTGTATTTTAGGATTTATCTTTTTTTTAAAGATTTTATTTATTTATTTGACAGAGAGAGAGAAAGATCACAAGTAGGCAGAGAGGCAGGCAGCGAGAGAGGAGGAAGCAGGCTCCCTGCTGAGCAGAGAGCCCCATGCAGGGCTCAATCCCAGGACCCTGAGATCATGACCTGAGCCGAAGGCAGAGGCTTTAACCCACTGAGCCACCCAGGAGCCCCTAGGATTTATCTTTGAAAAGATCTTTCTTTAAAAGTCCTATAAAAGGAAATAACCATGGGAATGAGGTGGTACCTAGGGGAGACCACGCCGGGTGGCCAGAGAAGGCTTCTCTGAGGAATGAATGGCAGTGGAGCTGAGGCCTGATGGGTGAACATGAGCCAGTGGAGGGATGGGACTGGGGAGCAGGAAGTGGGAAAGACATGCACAGGGAAGAGATGGCTCAGGTTCCAGTTTGCTCTCTGAAGAGTACTGACTCTCCCTCATAGCTTACTGTACAAGTAGAAGGGTGAACACCTAGTGATATGTGTTGGAGAAATGGGTAGAATTCAGTTTACGTGGACCAAAACATGCAATAAAGTCATTTGTGAGCTTGTCTTAGTCAACATTCAATGATATTTTCTATGTCCATCTTGCTGGATTTCTACCAAACCCATTTCTGACAACTCTTTCTTCTTCCAAACTCTCCTTTCCCAAATACCTTTTGTTTTTTCTCTTATAAGGAGCCTTAGAAACGGACTAGCTATTTCCAAACCTCACTGCAATTCAGAATTATCTGGGGGATCTGGTCAAAAACAGATTTTCAGGTTTTGTGTGGGGTGCAGACATCTGCACTTTGTATATGTGCTGCCGAAGCGAGCACCAGACATCTGCACTTTGAAGCATTCCATGTGATTGTGATGCAGCAGGCTTACTACCCTACTCTTTCTTCACCATTAATTTCCAAATTATTCAGGAAAACATTGGTTCAGTGATGTTATTAGTGCTCCAAGAATAAAAGAATCTCTTATCAAATGAGCTGGAGAAACTTAGATTCCCCTCTTAGCATTTCACAAACCACCCTAGGATAAAGGCTCTGAGACGTACTGTGTCTAACAGCTAAACAAACAGTCGAATCTTACTAGATATTTTTTCTTAACTTCACCTAGAATAGTTTTCCCTAAACAATAGTGTGGAAAACACTCATCTAGAAAAACTTTCTTTTAATTTTCACAAATATGTATGTATGTGTATATTTTATTATTATTATATTATAAATTCTATTAAGTATAACCAGGCAAGATACTCCTTCAGTATCAGAAAGCAGTCCCAAAGATGGCATCTCGTCCTAGTTGCTGGTAAAACTCTGCACAGCCCCATAGCTGGTCCTGAACGAACGCCTTCCCCACTGCTCTGCTCGTGTGGTTTCTCTAGGTTCTAAAACCTCTCTGCTGTCTCTCACATTTACAACTCAAGGATCAGCCTGTCCTCCTTCTCCACCTGGATGTCCTAGGCTTACTCTTTCTGATTCTGACACCAATTCCACTGTGTGGCTAATCCTTCCCACACCACCCACCAATTCTCTGGCACCAGATGGGTGTCCCACAATTCAGCTCAATTCTGACACCATCTATCCAGGGATGGCATCAGATTCCTCAGGTCAAAGGCTCAGTGCTACAAGACTGCTCCCCCACCCTGACACTTCAGATGCCAATCCTAAGTCCAGACTGTCCTCTGTGCTTTGGGCCCACTGGCTATAAACCGGAGGTTCCTATGATTTCTCCTCTTTTTTGGATTAATTTGCTAGAGCAGCTCATGGAATTCAGGAAATCAGTTTACTCACTGGATTACTGGTTTATTACAAAGAATATTAAGAATATGAATTAATAACCAGATGGGTACATAGGGTGAGGTCTGGCTCTGTGGAGTTTGGAGCTCCGGCACAGTACGGGTGATGGTATTTTGGTTCACCAACCTATCCCCTGAACCCTATCCTTTTGGGTTTTTATGGAGGCTTCAATACTTAGGCATGATTGATTAAATGACTGAACTCAATCTCCAGGCCTCCTCTCATCCTCAGGGGTGGGGCTGAAAGTGCCAACACTCCAGTCACAAGCTTGGTTACCCTGGCAACCATCCCCAGTCCTTGGGTTACCTAGGGGCTTTCCAAAAATCACCTCAGTAATGGAACAAGAGACACCTCTATTGCTCTCTTAAGAAATTCTGAGGGTCTTAGGAGTTCTGTGCCTTGAACAGGGATGAAGACCAACTATATATTAATTATAAATCACAATATCACACTCGCCAAAACAGAAAACAAAATTCATGTTCCTTTCCACTCTCTCTTCTGACTTTCCCATCTGAGTCAGTGATTGCTACCGGTCTAGTGATATACATCTCAAACCTTGCAGTTGTAACCTTTGCTTCCTCATTCCATTGGAAATTCAAATTCTGCAGTCAATCATCCTTGAGTCCCTTGGTGTCATCTCTTCCTTCGCATTCTTACCATTAACAACTGTACTTTTGGTCCTCCTTCCTTTATGCATAGATGATTTCAGTTGTTTCCTGTTGGAATCTTCACTGCACGTTGTCTCTTTCCCCCATTTTATCTTGCTCCTCTGCCAGGTTAGTAAGAATCTACAGTGTTTCTTTACAATCAATTGGGCTGAAAGAGAAACATTTTATTTCTTTACTTTTATTTTTCTTTTTATTTTTTTTTAATTTTTTTTAAGATTTTATTTATTCACTTGACACAGAGAGAGAGATCACAAGTAGGCAAAGAGGCAGGCGGAGAGAGAGGAGAGAGGAGGAAGCTGGCTCCCTGCTGAGCAGAGAGCCCGATGTGGGCCTCGATCCCAGGACCCTGGGATCATGACCTGAGCTGAAGGCAGCAGCTTTAACCCACTGAGCCACTCAGGCGCCCTACTTTTATTTTTTAAATGAGATGAAAAAAACTTTAGAGAGAGAGAAAGAGAGAGTGCACAAGCAGTGGAAGGAGGAGAGGGAGGGGGAGAGAATTTCAAGCCCACTGCACTGGGTGTGGAGTCCCATGTAGGGCTAGATCTCCGGGCCCTGAGGCACCATGACCTGAGCTGAAACCAAGAGTCAAACACTTAATTAACTAAGCCACCCAGGCACCATTAAGAGAAAAATTTTAAATAAAAGCCTCTGGTAACTAGTCCCATTTGCTGAACAAGTTTCTCATTCACCTTTCTCCAAGTTGCACTCTGTTCATGTTATATTTGACTTGCTGTGTGACACTGTTATGTTTTCTTCCATTTCTCCAAAAGCCCTTCTCCACTCTTTACTGAAACCACTTAGACCAGTGGTTCTCACCTTCTAGTGCTTCTCACAATCATCTGAAGGTCTTGTTAAAACTGACTGAGAGGCTCTACTTAGAGCCAGAGTTTCTGCTTCAGAAAATGTCACGAATTTGCATTTCTCACAAGCTCTCTGGTGATGCTGATACTGCTGCCATCAGGGGCCACGCTTTGAGAATCACTGACTTAGACTGACAGCTCTCAGGCCTGGGTTCCACATTAGAATCACCTGATGTAGTGGGACACTGTGACACTCTGCCCAAATCCTCCTTCCAGGACTAAGACCCCCCTGTCCCCTAGATACTGTGTATGTTGGCTGCTGATGGTTCACAATTATATTCCTCTCTGAGAATTGCCCTTGTACACACTCTGTGTAACTGCCACCCCAATTGGGATTTAAAAAAACAAGTATCTTAGGGTGCCTGGGTGGCTCAATCGGTTAAGCGTCTGCCTTTGGCTCAGGTCATGATCTCAGGATCTTGGGATGGAGCCCCATGTCGTGCTCCCTGCTTGGTGGAGTCTGCTTCTCCCTCTCCCTCTGCCTGCCACTCCCCCTGCTTGTGCACACTCTCTCTCTGTCAAGTAAACAAATAAAATCTTTAAGATAAATAAATGAATAAACAAGTATCTCCAGCTACCTAGAAAGTTCTGCTGTGTCCCTTCTCAGACAAGTCGCCAAAAGATGACTTGGACTGCCATGATTAATTTTACCTGTTCTTGAAATGTTAACAATTATTCAATATATACTCTTTTGTGTCTGGCTTCTTCCATTCAGCAAAAATATGAGATTCATCCATTGTGTTCCATGTATCAGTAGTTTCTCTTTTACTGTGTGTAGTGCTGCATTATATCGGTGTACCACAATTTATTTACTCGTTCTCCTACTGAGGGACATTTCTATTGTTTCCAGTTGTTAGATATATTCATTGCTCATATCTTCATCCAGCCTGTGGTTTGTATTTAACTCCCCCGAGGGTGTCTTTAATGATCGTAAAATCTCAACTGTAGGGCGCCTGGGTGGCTCAGTGAGTTAAAGCCTCTGCTTTCGGCTCAGGTCATGATCTCAGGGTCCTGGGATCGAGGCCCGCATCGGGCTCTCTGCTCAGCAGGGAGCCTGCTTCCTCCTCTCTCCTCTCTCTGCCTGCCTCTCTGCCTACTTGTAATCTCTCTCTCTGTGTCAAATAAATAAATAAAATCTTTAAAAAAAAAAAAAAATCTCAACTGTAATGAAGTCCAAATTTTTTATGGTTGTTTTTTGTCCTCTTTAAGAACTCTTTACTTATACCTGAGGTTTTAAAAAAGACTGATGCAAGCAGAGAAAGACAATTATCATATGATCTCTGTGATATGAGGAATTTGAGGGGCAGGATGGGGGGGTGTCGTGGGGGGTAGGGAGGGGAAAAAATGAAACAAGACGGGATCAGGAAGGACACAAACTATAGAGACTCTTAATCTCATGAAACAAACTGAGGGTTACTGTCGGGGGTGGGAGGGTAGGGATAGGATGGATGGGTTATGGACATTGGGGAGGGTTTGTGCTATGGTGAGTGCTGTGAAAGGTGTAAGCCTGATGATTCACAGACCTGTACCCCTGGGGCAAGTAATACATTATATGTAATAAAAAAATTAAAAAAAAAATAAAGAGACTGCTGCCCAGAATTTACCCCTGGTAAATTAAATAAGGATTATATGTATTTTTAAAAAGCTCCTCAGATGATTCTAAGGCGCAGCAAATTTGCAAACCACTGATGCAGGCTAGGAGCTTCCTGAGGTTAGAGATGGTGACTTAGTTATCTTTGTTCATACAGCCCAGCACCCATGGCCTTCCATGAGGTGCTTGATAACACCTGATGTTTGATGCATTTGACCCATCATTCCCAGGTCATCTCAAATTCTACCTTCTCTATGAAATTCTTTCTCCCTGTATGATTCCCAATGACACTGTCTATTCAGACATTGAAGACATTGTCTTCAGATTATTTTGCCCTGTTATTGTTTCTCGATTGTTTTTATCTTCTATCCCTAAGCAGGTTGCAAAGCTGTTTGTATAGAGAACATTTAGGCGGAGCTCTTGTTCTCTCTTCTTCCCGTTTCTGTGGGAAAATTAGCCTCAAATCTCTGGAAGGAACAGTTTTGGAGCATTATCTCCACTTCTTTTCTCCATCTTCTAATTTCCGCTCTCCCCTGTGCTCCCTCCCACAAGAAGTAACTAGTGTGCTTGGTGAGATGGAGGGAGTCCAGAGAACATCCCACGCTACGGACAGTTGGACATTGAAAACCAGGATTCCTCTACTTTCTCTTCCCCTAGCTGCTGCCAACATTAGTAAGCACGCCAGGGCTCTCCCATGGCCTATTTCTCTGGGGAGTCAACTAAACGTCTCCATCTAAAGCTGGCCAAGGAAGTTACATTCATACAGAACCCCAGGTTCTGGGTGTCAAAGGATGATGGGACCTTCACTCGATATAAGACATAACACAACAGGGGAGCCTGGGTGGCTCAGTGGGTTAAAGCCTCTGCCTTCGGCTCAGGTCATGATCCCAGGGTCCTGGGATCGAGCCCTGCATGGGGCTTTCCGCTCAGCGGGGAACCTGCTTCCCCCACCCCACCTGCCTCTCTGCCTACTTGTGATCTCTCTGTGCCAAATAAATAAAATCTTAAAAAATAAAAAAAAGAAATAACACAACAAAACTGAATTAATTGCTAACCTTGGTAAAGGAAGCACAATTTCTCTGTGTTGACTGGGGCTGAAACTGCGGGTAGGGCCCTACAGCCGATCAGCAGTGTCCAGGAATTGGCGAATTCCCAGAATCTCAGGGGTGAAGACAGTGTCTGCGGAAGCCAGCTTACGCGCTCCTCGGTGGGGCTGTTTATTGGGTGTCACCGTGACGTATTTATTGCCGCGAGTGTGATTGGCTGACTTTCCAGCAAGGGCCTGACACTGATTGGTTGGCTTGTAAAGTCGGGCACGCTGCCTGGTGAGTTGCTAAGGGTTTGAACCGGTTCCAGGCGGGTTCTGAGCGCTGCCTGTTGCTGTGGTGTGTGACAGTCGTTCCTTCCTAGGGGTGTGGGAATTATTTTTATTTTCCCATTCAGCTTCGCCCGGAATGAAGTCGGTCTTGTCCTTTTATCATCTTCAGGCTCCTTGTGCGTATTTATTCAACCGGTTAGAAGCTGGAGCGAGGAAGGCAGGGACCGGTGCCCCCCAGCCTGCCCAGACAGGCAGGAGTCAGGCTGCAACAGACCGCATTGCAGCTCGAAGGAACCGGAGAGGACTTTCGGTTTAGTTTCCCAACATTTAGAAACAGTGTTACCTCTCTAATAAGAAGAAAAGTTAGTGAAACAGTACTGTAACCCCAGAGCTACCCCTTCCCCTACCCCCGCCTTTTGTCTAGGACACAGTTCTACATCCCTGTTAAGGGGGTTCTGTGAAAGCTGCTTTTTCGTGTCCCCGATCCTTGCGCTGATTCTGGCGACGCCGCGCACCAGGGCTCTGGGTGCTGCTGGTCACCTCGCCGAGGCTCAGGGCACAGGCCCTGGGGGGATGCGGTGCCCCCGCCCGGACCCAGCTCAGGGAGGAGAGTGGGTGCTGGTAACTGTTGGTTCCACTGCCCTGGCCCTTCAGCGTCTGGAGCACCATCGTGCTGGGTGGTCAGGAGTTCGTCCTTTGAACAGACCGCAGAAGTTACCCTTCGGCAGAGTCCGGAGGGAAAAGCACAATAAAGGCGAAACCTCTCTGCCGGCTTCCCTTGAATTCCATTCCTGCTTCCTTCCTGGCTCCCCCGCCCTCTGCCTCACCCCTGGTTACTGTTGCCTTCCCCCTGGTTTCAGGAGATCCCCAGGTAACCTCAGGCACTGACCTGGTGCCAGAGTCAGCCTTCTCTCCCCACTGTCCTCAGTTCCCTACGGCCGAATCATCTGGCCGGGTCCGGAAGGTTAGGAGTTTCAGTGTGCTTGTAACTCGCTCCGGATCTTGTGAAAAGGCAGATTCTGATTCACTAGGTCTTGGGAGGGGCTCGAAAGCTTCTATTTCTAACAAGTCCCAGGTGATGCCTATCCTGTTGACTTGCCCCACAGAAAGTTCTCATAACACAGTAATCAAGGGATTCATCAAGACAAAGAGGGAAGGTGGCTGTCGGGATTAAGTTCCAAGACACGTCAGAGGGATTTGGCACTTGAGGTGGAGTGGGGATGGGCTTGGGTCCTGCACATCGTGTCCCCTTCGTGACCTTGTACTCCGTGAGCCGGAGGTATCAGGGACACGTTAGGACATTAGTGGGCTGGGGCCTGTTGGCCTTTGTGGAATCCTTCTTACAAAAAAAAAAAAAGTTAAAAATTACGTTTTATGATTGTGCTGCTACAAAGATGAATTAATCCAGGCTGAATTCATTATTCTGTTTAGTAATATATATTTTTTCTTCTGATTCTAAAAGAAATAAAAATTAAAACTTTTCTGTGGGGCCCTGAAAGTATCATTAGCAGTGTGCCTCCCATGTCCATCGAATAAGTCAACCCTGCCGGGTCTGCCCACCACACACACATCTGACATCAGAAAAGTACTTCTTAAATACAGAGCTGTTTAATTATTAAAGGATGAAAATATTTTCTGTCTTAGATTTGCAAAGCATCACCCTTTCTGTGGCACCACATTAATATTCAGCCCAAGAATTAATTCAATTTGTTCATTCCCCTTCCTCCGGCTTCCCAGATTGTGCTCATTTGGATTTGTCATGAATTGAAGACAAGGGTATAATATTTTAATGGCTATGCCCTTAATTATAAAAAAAAAGAACTTGGATCGCTTCTCGGCCTTTTGGCTAAGATCAAGTGTAAAAAAAGAACTTGGAGACTCTTACTCCAGGAAGGACTTGATTACATTTTTAGTCAAGGGCTTGTAGTTCGTCTCTGTCTCCACCTACAAGGTACTCTGTTCTTACGGTTATGAAAATACCAAAAACAGATGCAACTGGAGCCAGTCTGATTGAAGTGGGGGCGGGGGTCCTGTCAGCACAGTTTCTCCCTGCTACTCCTGGGAGGCCTGCGACGCCTTGGAGGGGTACCACCGCCCTGCACAACCCAATTTAGAGGCCACCTACTGACTCCACACCACCACCACGCCCTCACATACAATGAACCAGAGAGCCAGAGAGTGTGATGGTGTCTTCTGTTTTTTAAATCATAAACTTTGTTGTGTTTCCAGGGATTAGAACTAGTCTACCTATGAGCTTGGAATGCTGGCCTTCCTTCCAGACAGAATAGCAAAGTCACTTTGCCGCTATGGATGGTTTTGATCCCAGAACCACACCCTGATTTCCTGGAGAAAAAAAAAGAAAGGCCGGAATCGAATTGTCAGGGTGAACAATGTCCTACTACCCAGGAAGAGATAATAATAGCACATAGGTGCTGAGAACAGCTTGGGTCAGGCCTGGTCCTAAACACTTGACACATGGGAACTCTATGTGGGTTCTGGGGCAGTGCCGTGAGGCGAGTGCCACCTTCTCCAGGTGAGAGAATTTCGGCAGCTTGTTCAGGGGCCCCGGGTATTCAGACGGAGGCAGGCCGTGTCCGCATCTCAGCACTCAGACCGTTAGTCAAGCTGTGTCCCTGCCCAGAGAGCTGTGCTGCACCCAGAGCTCCTGTCACCACTGAGACTGACCCTTTCCCATACCTGGGAGGGGGTTGAGTGTTCAGAAGATGGTTTCTGGAGCCAAGCTGCTTAAATTCAACACTCGTCCTATAGCTTCCTGGCTCGGAGATGTTGAATAAGTGATTTATTCACCTGTGCCTCGGTTTTCTTATCAATAAAATGGAAATAATTCTAGTACTTACCATTTAGCCGTTGCGAAGAATCAATGAGATAATATGCATAAGCATGTAAAAGAGTGCCTGATTTATAGCAAATAACTAATAAACTAGCATTTATTATGATGAGAGGGTTGGCAGCAGGTGAGAAGACAAAGTGACCTCGTACTGTCATTTGAACATATTCTAAGACTAGAATTCTTTTTTTTTTTTTTTAAAGATTTTTTATTTATTTATTTGACAGAGAGAGAGAGAGATCACAAGTAGGCGGAGAGACAGGCAGAGAAAGCAGGCTCCCTGCTGAGCAGAGAGCCCGATGGGGGCCTCGATCCCAGGACCCTGAGATCATGACCTGAGCTGAAAGCAGAGGCTTTAACCCACTGAGCCACCCAGGCGCCCTAAGACTAGAATTCTTAAAGATTATTTATTTATTTGAGAGAGAGCAAGAGCGAGTGAGAGAGAGCATGAGAGGGGAGAATGTCAGAGGGAGAAGCAGACTCCCCCATGCAGCTGGGAGTTCGAGGCAGGACTCCATCCCAGGACTCCAGGATCATGACCTGAGTCGAAGGCAGTCACTTAACCAACTGAGCCACCCAGGTGCCCTAAGACTAGAATTCTTGAGATATCTTTCAGCACCCTAGTGGACCCCCCTTTCACTGTATAGTCAAAGGAACAGAGATTTCCCAGACTCTGAATAAAAGTCCTCAGGGCACCTGGGTGGCTCAGCAGGTTAAGCATCTGATTCTTGATTTTGCCTCAGGTCATGATCTCAGGGTCGTGAGATTGAGCCCCGGATTGGGCTCTGTGCTCAGTGGGGAGTCTGCTTCTCTCCCTCTCTCTCTCCCCGTCCCCTCTCAAATAAATAAATAACTCTTGAAAAAAAAATCCTTATTCATATCTGTCCCTCACAATCAGGTAGGGACAAAGCAGGACTCAATATGCAACAGGAGCTTCCTGGGAGTTGTCAAACTCACTTGCCCCATGAAGGTGACTCTTATCTATCTGTTAATCATAATAGTCTGGGTTATAGTACCAAGTCACCTCTGATTCACTGGTTTTGCCTCTACCAGAAGAAAACCTGCGTGCAACTCCATGGACAGACACTCCTAATTCTTGGCTTAATTTATCTCTCATCCTACCTCATTGCTTTCAGTTCTTGACTTTGTCCCATCTTGTCTGAGATTCCGCACCACTCCTGAATAATTTCCCTGTGTATCTTGGCCTCCCTGCCTTGCTTTCTTTCCTTTTAAACAATTTTTATTGTGAAAAATTCCACACACAAAACAATATTGTGAACACTAGGATGGACCGCCTGATCTTTTCACGAATGAAAGACTTAGTTCCAGCTGCTAGGAGCTTGGCCAACAAGAAGCGCTCTGCTATGACCCCCCTTTGTGGCCGTGGCTGAAAAGAGCTGCTGTGCTCAAGGTAAAGGCCTTTCCCAAGGGTGGCTTCTATCCAGTGGCTGATGAGTGTGGGTACATGAAGACCAGCCCCCATAACCAAATCAAGATGACTCTGAAGGGTCATCCCAGCTTCAAAACTCTCTATGTGGTTGGTTGTGACCTTCACTGAGAACTGTATTGCTGATAACTTCTCCCCAGTCCCGCCCTGCTTTCTTCAGTTCCCTTCCCTAAATGTGTGGATCCTCAGAAGGCTCCCAGATCAAACTCTTGCAGGATAATTTCCACCTCAGAGGCTGCTTCCCAGGGATCTCAACTTGCGGTAGATGTACACAACATTTATATAGTTTAAAGAATAAAAAAATAGGCATTCATGTACCCACCATCCAGCCAAAGATATAATATTTTACTGGTACTTTGAAGCCCACTGTGTACCCCCTGTGCTCTTACCCTAGGCAGTTACAACCCTGAATTTTGTGTTAATTGGTGTTTTGTTTTTTATATTTTCTCACATATATATGGATATATGAAGATGTATGTATTTACCCAATATAGTTTTCCTATTTTTGAACTTTAAATAAGTGTAACCTCATACCATTCTATATTCTTCTGGTACTTCTTTCCTTAGATTTACCCAAAACTAAAAATGTGTGTGGATGTAGTTCATCGCCCCACCCTCTCCAATTTTTTTTTGAATAGCATTTCATTGTGTGAATGGACTACCATTCATTTATTCCTTCTGTTGTTGATAGACATTTGTAGTGCTTCCAGGTTTTTTGCTATTATGAATAATACTGCTGGGAATATTCTTATATCTGAGGATAGAATTCTTTGGTCACAGAGCATGCACATCCTAAACCTTAGTACAGGATGCTGACAATGCAAAGTGATTGTACAAATTTATACTCCCACTGGGAGTGTTTGTGAATTCCCAGGGTTCCCCATTCCACATTCCTTTTTTTGGTTTTTTTTTTTTTTAAGATTTTATTTATCCATTTGACAGAGAGAGAGAGAGAGCACAAGCAGGGAGAGTGGCAGGCAGAGGGAGAGGGAGAAGCTGGCGCCCAGGGAGCCAGACATGGGGCTTGATCCCAGGACCCTGGGATCATGACCCAAACTGAAGGCAGTTAGCCAACCAACTGATCCATCCAGGAGCCCCACCCACCATTCCACATTCTTGTCAACACTTGGTATAGCCCTTTTTTTTTTTGTGCCAGTGGTGGGTGTAAAATTGTATCTCATTGTTTTGATTTGCATTTCCCTAGTTACTAATAATGATGAGCATTATTTTCATAAATTCACGAGATGTCCATCCTTCCTTTTCTGTGAAATGTTAGTTTTGTCCTTCCTACCTCATTCTTTCAAATCAGAAAAACATGTTAAAAGAGAGAAAAGTAGTCATAGCAGGGTATATGTATTTTTGAAAATCTGAGGTTATACGACAGGAAGCCAATCTAAAAATCCTGGACGGGGTGTCTGGGTAGCTTAGTCGGTTGAGGGTCTGCCTTGGGCTCAGGTCATGATCCAGGGGTCCTGGGATCAAGCCCAGAGTCTGGCTCCCTGCTCAGCGGGGAGTCTACTTCTCTCTCTCACTCTGCGCCTCCCTCCGCTCATGCTCTCTTCTCTCACTCTCTATCTCAAAAAAAATAAATAAAACCTTAAAAAAATAAAAATAAAAATCCTAGACAACTTTGCAAAATAAATCCACATTAAGATTGGGAAAGTCAAGTGCTCATTCAGATTTTCAGATTCTGGGGAGAAAAATTAAAAAGAGCAACACAAACTTGAAACAGAGGAGTTCTGAGAGCAGCGCTGGGCTGGGAGGCGTTGTGAGTGGACAAATACCACGGGTCCCTGGGTGGCTCAGTGGGGTAAAGCCTCTGCCTTCGGCTCAGGTCATGATCTCAGAGTCCTGGGATCGAGCCCCGCATCGGGCTCCCTGCTCGGTGGGGAGCCTGCTTCCTCCTCTCTCTCTGCCTGCCTCTCTGCCTGCATGTGATCTGATCTCTCTCTCTGTCAAATAAATAAATAAAATTGTTAAAAAAAACAAATACCACAGATGTTGCTGACTGCCTGCATGTGCAGACACTGGGGCAGGTGCTGGGGCAGCGGAAGTTGGCGGGTGAGGAGGGCTAATTCATACCGGGATAGAAGGGAACCCATTTGGGAGAGAAGTGGAGGTCAGAAGCAGGAGAGGTGAGGCAAGGCGCCGAGGGTGGGACTTTGCATAGATAGGATGTCTCCTCCATCCTCCTTCCATCTACATAAACGTGTTTGTTAATCACAGCAGCATCTGCGTACCCTTGAAAGACAGTGATATAAAGAACATATAAACATAAGTTTAGGGCGCCTGGGTGGCTCAGTGGGTTAAAGCATAAGTTTATAGTATATATCAATCTATAAGCAATATTTGTTCTGCGCATGTCAAAGTTTCTCAAACTTTTATGCAGAAGAGATTGTATATTCCTTTGAAATTTAAATTACATTTTTTACACACCCCATAACTAGTGTTCCAGTACAATCATCATGTGCCTTCATTTACCTGCCTGGCGTTGCTGCTGCCCCCAAAGGGTGAGAAATAGAGGCATATGATTTAGGGCAGCCCTTAACATTAGTCTGGGCCTTCGGAGGAGGAGTCTACAAATCGCAGATTGGGCTCACTGTGGGGGAACCAGATTAGGGAAATAATATGTAAAATGAAACTATGCTAATGTGTTACTTTTCTCAGCTTATACTAATTTTCCAGTTACTGTTTTAAAAAGATTCTGAGTGATATAATGGCCAGGCCAAATCAGCAAGGGAGATGTTTAGACAATTTTTTGTTTAAAGAATAAACTTTTAATTTTAGAATAGTTTGAGATTTACAGAAAAATTACCAAGATAGGACAGAGAGTTCCCACATACCCCATACCAAGTTTCACGTATTATTAACATTTTACATGATTATGATATATGTGTGACAACTGAGAAACCAATATTGATGATTTATTATTAAGTAAAGTCTATATTTTATTCAGATTTCCTCAATTTTTATCCAGTTCTTTTTCTGTCCTAAGATCTCCCCTTGGAACAAGTAAATTTTTATTTATTTGATCTCTATCCTCCTACAAATCACCAAACAATCTCACAGACTAACCAGATGAATCACTTCCAGGGTGGCAGAGTCCTATGGTGATTCTCAGAATCACTCTGATAAAGGCCAGAAAGGTGATTAATGGTAAATTACTTGGAGAGTAGAACCTTTGGTGGAGTAATGGACTTTTTTTTTTTTTTTACAGTTATGTTTCCTTTGAAAGTTTTGGCTTTCTATTAAGTATTTGACATCAAAAGGAAAAGTATTACTAATTCAAGAACGGAAACTGTCCTTGACAAAGAACAAAGCTTTTCAGAGACTTTCTGTGTAAAGATCTGTATGTATCTGTCCTAAAGTATTCTGTTATACACTTTGTCCTTCAAACACTTTGCAGACTCTTGGCTCTGGTCAAAGACTCATACTGCCTGGATTCAGATATTTGGCTCCATCACTAATTTGGGGCAAATTTCTTAATCTCTGTGAGCCTTGGTTTATTCATCTGTAAAATGGGTTAATAAATATAAGCAAAAATATAAAATTGTCATTTTTACAGGTTATAAACCATCAGTTATCAGCAACTTCCTATATTAAACGTGACAGTTTCTACTTCACGAGGTTCTTGAGAGGATGACCTGAGACAATGACAGACTTGGAACAGACCTGGCACATAGTAAGGACTCAGAATATACCAGCATGATTAATATAAACTATTTTCTTCTTCTCTGCAAGTTTTGAATATGTAACATGACAATTTAGAAACACGGCTGTCATCACGGTCGGTTCACCCATTTCTTGCTAGTCAAATATACTAGGAGTTTAACTTACTCCTGCCTGAAGTCAGGAAACAAATCAAATCGGGGCCTGGAAAGGAGGCAGAGGGGCACAACGCTTTGTGACATGACCTGAGGGGTACTAACGAAAACATTTCACTCACCCAAAACTGCTCTGTCCTACAGTGACCCTCTGAACACCTTCCACAGTCATCCTTCTACACTTAGCATGGCATCTACTAGTGTCCCCTTAAACAATTCAGATAGCTTCGTTATGTAAACATACACACGTAATAAGAGATTAGGGGAGAAATTCACCAAAACACAGATCAGGCGAGATGAAGATGAGAAGTCTGAAGGACCAAAGTCAGTCTTTGCACTTGAGAAGATTATGTTGAGACCATTCTTGATAGGGCGAGTCTCAAATGCTCTTCCATCTTATACTTTCAATTCATTGTATAAATAAATGTCGTGGAGAGGGAAGGAAGAAAGAAGAAAAGGACAGACGGTTGGTTTATGAGCATCTTTGGCCTCTCCATGCCCTTGTTCGTTTCCTGAAGAGAGAAGAGAGGAAAGTGTTCCTTTCCTCTCCTCCCCTCTCCTTTCGGTTTTCCTCTAGCACTAATATTCCTATTATTTTAACCCTAGTATTTCTAATTTCACTCTTTCTCCACCTTTCTCCTAAGTATGATGTGTTGGTTCACTCATGACATTTTTGGTTAAGTATCTAAATGATTCCTCAGAAATAAAGTGAAGTAAGAAGAAAGGAGACAAAGCTCATCTAATTAGGCGAAGAGCAAACTGGAGTTGCCTGGAGGAGGAGCAGGTTCTAGAGTGTTATTCGTGGTCACTCATTTTTCTCCTCTCCCCACTTACTTCTGCCTCAGCAGTTTCCCAGCTCAAACAGTTTATCAACTACTCTAGAACATGTGGTCAATACCACACTACTGGTCTGTTCTTCCTATACATAGAACTTTCCTTCACAACATGGGCCTCAGCTACCAGTTACAAGTATATGAAGTTAGGTCACGGGCTCCTGGAGTCCTGTGTCCTCAAGCAGATAAAGCTTCCTCAGACACCGTGAAACCCTGTGCTCTACTTGGGACAATTTTACATTAGGGGTTGGCCTATTTTAGATCACCATTGGAGGCTGGATCAAGGGAAAGGATTCTGGGTGTTGTGAGTTGCCCTTGAGCAAGTTACTTAATGTTCTTGTATCTCCGTTTTCCTTGTGCATCAGTTAAGTTAGGATAATAAAGTACCTATTTTATGGGGCTTTTCAGGAGAAAAATAGCTGTCAAGCACCTAATAAACATTAATGATGACAGGGATGATAATGATAACGATAATGAGGAAAATATTCACTTTCACTTTGACAGATTTTCAACTATATCTCTTCATTTGTCTGGATCCCAGGAGTGTCAGTGGAAAATAAGGTGGTTCTTGGCCATATTGGGTGTTTAGTCATGTAGAGAAATGGTTGATGTGGGCGCCTGGGTGGCTCAGTGGGTTAAGCCTCTGCCTTCAGCTCAGGTCATGATCCCAGGGTCCTGGGATCGAGGCCCACGTGGACTCTCTGCTCAGCGGGGAGCCAGCTTCCTCCTCTCTCTCTCTCTGCCTGCCTCTCTGCCTGCTTGTAATCTCTCTCTCTCTGACAAGTGAATAAGTAAATCTTAAAAAAAAAAAAAGAAATGGCTGATGTACTCATAGGAGGATGGGTTTGGAAGCTAGAAGAAAGGAAGGGCAGTGGGACATCTAAAATAAAATTCCTCATAAAGAAGTAGAGAGTCTGTTATGTTCAAGTCATTTAGGTCCAAGTCTGAGTTAGAAGGTAGAAGAGGGTTCCAGATACAACCAGTGGCTGCGTGTGGAACCACCCTGGTCCCACACTGACTCCGTGTCAACCCTGCTGGGCCCTTACATGTGAAAGAATGGCATCTTTAGGAGTCCAAAAAATTCTGCTGTAGGAACTCCTTTAAAGAGCTTAACAGAAAAAAGGGAAGGAAGCATTAATCAGTCATTGCCTCTGGGAGCTCACAGTCAAAAATAGACATACAAGAATGGGACATAAAGATAGAACAAAAGAATTATGACTGTATAAGGTATTTATCCATTTACATGATGTGTAAATCAAAGGTGAAGTTACTTTAGAAATTGATCCCCTAAGATTAATGACATAAGATTAACAAGTAGATGTTATGGTAAAAGATCTCAGCTTGCCTTTTTTTTTTTTTTTTTTCTTTTTAAGACTTTATTTATTGGGCGCCTGGGTGGCTCAGTGGGTTAAAGCCGCTGCCTTCAGCTCAGGTCATGATCCCAGGGTCCTGGGATCGAGGCCCACATCGGGCTCTCTGCTCAGTGGGGAGCCTGCTTCCTCCTCTCTCTGCCTGCCTCTCTGCCTACTTGTAATCTCTCTCTCTGTGTCAAATGAATAAATAAAATCTTAAAAAAAAAAAGACTTTATTTATTTATTTGACAGAGACACAGCGAGAGAGGGAACACAAGCAGGGGGAGTGGAGAGGGAGAAGAAGGCTTCTCGCCGAGCAGGGAGCTGGATGTGGGGCTCGATCCTAGGACTCTGGGATCACGACCTGAACTGAAGGCAGACACTTGAAGACTGAGCCAACAGATGTCGTCTTGCCTTTGAAAGTGGCTGGTCTGGGACAAATTTATTTTAGAGCTTGGGACAATTCTACATTAGGGGTTGGCCTGTTTTAGATCACCATTGGAGGCCGGATCAAGGGAAAGGGTTCTGGGTGTTGTGAGTTGCCCTGTGTCTCTCAAAAAGATATGTGGCCGTCCTAGCCCCCAGCAGCTGTGAATATGACTTTATTCGGAGACAAAGTCACTGCAGATGTAATCAAGTTAAGACGGGGTCATTAGGGTGGGTTCTAATCCAGTACGAACGCTGTCCTTAAAAGAAGAGGAAAATGTTACGTGAAGAGAGACACCCAGGGAGAGCACCGCGCAAGGACAGAAGCGGAGATGCGGCGGGAAACAAAGCACCGCCGGAAGCTAGGGAGCCGCAGGAAAGGATTCTGCTTAGTCTCGGAGCATATTGCCGCTGACACCTTGATTTTAGACTGCAGGACAATTAATCTCATAGCTTTAAGCCACCCAGTTTGTGGTACTTTATGGCAGGCCTGAAAAAGTAAATACTGGGGCGCCTGGGTGGCGCGGTCGCTAAGTGTCCGACTTTTGGTTTCGGCTCAGGTCTGATCTCAGGGTCATGGGATGGAGCCCCCTGCTGGGCTCCACGCTCAGCCGGAGTCGGCTTGAGTTTCCCTCTCCCTCTCTTTCTGCCCCCGCCCCCCCGGCCCCGGGCTCCCTCTCTCTTTCTCTTAAATAAATAATTTTTAAAAAGGTAAATACTCGGGCGCCTGGGTGGCTCAGGGGGTTAAAGCCTCTGCTTTCGGCTCAGGTCATGATCTCAGGGTCCTGGGATCGAGGCCCGCATCGGGCTCTCTGCTCAGCAGGGAGCCTGCTTCCCCTTCTCTCTCTGCCTGCCTCTCTGCCTCCTTGTGATCTCTCTCCCTCTGTGAAATAAATAAATAAAATCTTTAAAAAAAAAAAAGGTAAATACTCAGGGATGCTGAGGTAATATTGTTACTATCAATTTACTACTAAAGAGTGGGGTATTTTTTTCAAGCAGCTAGTCATAGCTTTTTTAAACCTTCAGTGTGCCTTTATAAGTAAGTTTTAGTGAATAGTTACTCTTAATAACTATTAGAATCTATTCTGTATCTGGCAAAGAGAATTTATTTAGTGTAACAACTTCTTGCTGGTCGACCTTCAGTCTTTCCATTTCTTGCCTTTGACGTTGCCACTCGTTTCTGGTTCTGGGATGAGGGGTCCTCATGGCCCCTTCTAACCTACCATTCTGATCTTGTAGCATTTCCCACGGATTTCTTGCTGTTCTTGGAGTCTGTTTCACTCTGGTGTAGTTGAAAAAACTCTGTTTCATGTTGTTTCTTGCATTCCACCCCCCCTTCCGCAAAGCATTTCATTACTGTGGGTTTCCTCCCTAATTCTGACATTTTAGGAATTTTAGGTTTTCTGAGATTTTTTTTCCCACTTTCATTAAAATGCAAATGCAGGGTGGTCTCATCCAGTCAGGTGTCAGAGAAGGCACTGAACTAAAGCCCAGGCCCGGCTAGGAGCATGCTAGAGTGCTTTTAATCTTTGATGCTTTTGTAACTCATTAACTCAGTAGTTCTCACTTCGTCCCTGCAAGATAAGCACAAAACAAAGATATTTTTCTGTGGGGAGTGAGCCTGCGGGAGTCCTGAGGTTTTGAATGCTAACCCTGACCCCTGTCTCTCAGGGCCCCTTGCTCTGGTTCCCTCCTGTGCAAGCTTTAACCACCATGTTGTTATGCAAAAATCAGGGCCCCCTCTTAGTTAAAAACAGACTGAAATTTGCCTTTAGTTCTGTCCTCTTTTCAGGCTTCCTTTTCTATCAAGACTTCCTGTTTCTTATCTTCCTGACCTCACCAGGGAGCTGGTCTCTGAAAATCTGACAAAGCAACAGTCACTGAGGATTTTTTTCATGGGAGAAACATGTCTGGGTTCTTTAAACAGGGATTTGATAAAGATAACGCGTTTAGGGCGCCTGGGTGGCTCAGTGGTTAAAGCCGCTGCCTTCGGCTCAGGTCATGATCCCAGGGTCCTGGGATCGAGGCCCACATCGGGCTCTCTGCTCAGTAGGGAGCCTGCTTCCTCCTCTCTCCTCTCTCTCTGCCTGCCTCTCTGCCTGCTTGTAATCTCTCTCTCTGTGTCAAATGAATAAATAAAATCTTTAAAAAAAAAAAAAAAGATAACGCGTCTAAGTTTAGTGGTGGGCGGGATAGGCCTTGAGATAAGGGGACGATTGTTTTGTTTTGAGCACCAGACTCAACTGTACCAGGGTACAGTTTAGATGTACCTCCTATTTTAGTCTCTAAGACGTTTTTAGGGGATAAAAACAAACAAACAAAAAGGCTTATGTTTACAGTGCACTTCTACTGTTCACACTGATGGGAATGCAACAGTTCGAGCCATTATTAGTGTTCACAATATTTCCAGGCCCCGCCAAAAGAGCATCAAGCTTTTCCCCTTCTTTTGGCATCTGCTGGGTGGCTCTGTATTTCCAAGAACTATTAAAAGAACTGATTTGTGCATTTGGTTGAGGAATTCCAAAATAACCTAGAGCTCTCATAATAAGCAGACTGCTGGCTATTTTTTTATTTTTAATCAAAGCAATTGTAAGATGCATAACAAATACTCTTAAGTGGCCATTTTCAAAGTGACGAATGGAGGGGAGAGGCACCGTGGTGACAAACAGTCCTCAAAACTTGGATTTCCAGCTTCTGAGCTTTGACTTAAAATATTAAGCAGAGTTTCAGAATACAGTGGACCCTTGAACAATATAGGTTTGAACAGTGTGGGTCCCTTTATATGTGGATTTTTTATACTACAGTACTGTAAATGTATTTTCTCTTCCTTTGATTTTCTTAATAACATTTCTTTTCTCTAGCTTACTTTATTGTAAGAATATAGTACCTAATACATATCACATATGAACTAATGTATGGATCGACTGTGTTATGTAAGGCTTCAGTCAACAGGAGGCTATTAGTAAGTTATTTTTGTTTGTTTGTTTTCATTTTTTAAAAAAAGCCAAACCACCCAGTGTGGAGCCCACCACAGGGCTTGAACTCACAATCCTGAGATCAAGACCTGAATTGAGATCAAGAGTAAGGCCAAGAGTCAGATGCTCAACCAACTGAACTACCCAGGTGTCCTACTATTAGTAAAGTTTTTAGGGAGTCAACTTATACATGGAACTTTCACTGTTCAGGGGTTGGTGCCCCTACCTCCCCACCCCACTGCCTTGTTCACCAGCTAACTGTATATTATTTTTATTCTTCCATCACTCCTTTCTGGTAAACACTGAAGAGTAGTAGTATAGAGTAATAGAGTATAGAGAAGTATAGTATAGTATAGAGTAGTAGTAACCGCTTTCACTGATACTTTCAAAATAATGATTTGGGGCACCTGGGTGGCTCAGTGGGTTAAAGCCACTGCCTTCGGCTCAGGTCATGATCCCAGGGTCCTGGGATCGAGGCCCACATCGGGCTCTCTGCTCAGCAGGGAGCCTGCTTCCTCCTCTCTCCTCTCTCTCTGCTTGCCTCTCTGCCTACTTGTAATCTTCTCTGTGTCAAATGAATAAATAAAATCTTAAAAAAAAAAAAACAAAAAACAAAAAAACAAAATAATGATTTGGAAACAGAACTTACTGTTTATAATGCACCTTTATTGAGTGGCTGAATATGTTGTCTTTAGCTTCTTTATTTTTCTTTATCAACAATTGTTTATTAGGGACATTTAATTATATCCCAGGCAGAGTGCTAGAGATGCAAAGATAACACACAGTTCCTGTGTTTGAGGAGTTGACAGTATGTATCAAGCTAATACATAATTGCCACATAGCTTGTAAAGTAAAATAACAAAAGTATGTATTTGCTAAAGAGGCGGCACAGCAAAAAGAAAAAAAAAAAAAGGACCAATATGGATCTGATAGATTGGAGAGGATCTTGCAGAAGAGGAGGTCCTTGGGTTGGGTATTGAAGGAGGAGTATGAGTTCAACATGCAGATGGCAGGGGTGGGGCTGATGGAAAGGCATCTCTAGCAGGGGAACGGTCTACACCACAGCAAAGAAGTGAAAGTTGGAAAACATTTAAAAGTCATTTGGGACTGGAGGGGGCGTCTGGGGAACCTGTGAACTGTGACGCTCACGAAAGGCAGGCACCCAGTCACAGGGGACCTTTCCCCACCTTCCTTAGGAGTTTGCAGAAAAGGCAGAAACTCTGAAGGTTATGAACTGAAATCTGTATATTAGGAGAAATGGATATTGGATTTAAGAATGCTGACACTGGAGGGAGGTAGACCAATTAGGAGACTGTTTAGGTTAAGGTAAAAATAATGAAAGCCTGAGGTAAGGCAGTCAACTTGGGCAGGAGAAGACAAGTAGAATAAGGGATGTTTAAAAGGAAGAATTCAATAGCTACTTGAGCCTTGGGAAACCCTGACCTTTAAAATGTGGGTGGAAGCAGATAATGAGAAGAACAGGCATGTAGATAAGGCAGAGGGAACTGGCCAAGTAGCAAAAGTTGGACCAAGTAGAGGATGGTATTCCATGGTCCCTGAGTCTCAGTTTTGTACACAGGCAGAGCAGTAACAAGTACTGTTCATACATTCACTCAGTTGACACACACTTTTGGGTGTCTGTTGTGTGTCAGACTCTACCTAGGTGCTAAGGACACAGGGATGAATAAGAAAAGTCAATCCTTGCCTTCCTAGAGCTTCTAATCCAACAGAGAGGAGACAGATAGTACAGAAGTAAACACATAGATGAACAAGGGAATTTGAAATAGTTACAAATAATAAAAAGAAAAGAAAGCAGGGTTATGTGATGAGCATGACTGAGGGAGTGGGTGCTATTTTTGATGAGGTGATCGAGGAAGGCCTCGCTGAGAATGATGATAAGGGGTCAGCCAAGGAAAGATCTGAGGCAGAGAGTTCCAGGGAGGATACAGCTAGAGCAAGACTCTAAAGGGGAGACAAGCGTAGAGGAGAGAAGGAAGGCTGACGAGGCAGTGGGTAGTGTACTAAAGGGGGTGAGTAGAAGGAAATGGGTTGGAGATGAAGCTGAGATTCCATCAAGTAAATCTTAATGAGGGCTCCTGGGTGGCTCAGTGGGTTAAAGCCTCTGCCTTCGGCTCAGGTCATGATCTCAGGGTCCTGGGATCGAGGCCCGCATTGGGCTCTCTGCTCAGCAGGGAGCCTGCTTCCTCCTCTCTCTCTGCCTGCCTCTGCCTACTTGTGATCTCTCTCTCTGTGTCAAATAAATAAATAAAATCTTAAAAAAAAAAAGTAAATTTTAATGAACCCTGGTACACAACTTGGACTTTATTCTAGGTGCAATGAGAAGCTATTGAAAGATTTTAGATGTGAAAGGGACATGGCCTGACTCGTGTTTCTAAAAGTTCACTCTGGCTGCTGTAGAAGAGTGGATTATTGTTGAATCTTGGAGGCCATTTGAGCAGTAGTCCAGATAAGAAATAATGGTGGCCTGGTCTTGGGGTTTGGCAGCACAGACAAATCAGATTATGGATATATTTTGGAAATGGAGCTAATAGCTGTGCTGAAGGGTGATTTAGATAGAGTACCACTGGGTGGATGATGGTGATGCTTTTTTACTAAGATGGTGGAAGACTTGACCCGGAGAGGTCAAGAGTTCTACTTTTAGCCTGTTAAACTTGAGATGCTTATCACGTGAAGATGTCAAGTAAGTAGCTGTGGAGACATGGTACAAAATGAGGACAGATTTCACACCACGGGTGACTTTGGTCAAAGGTGATCCAGTGGAGTGGACAGATGAGAAACTTGATTGGAGTGAATTGAGAGAAGGAAGTGTGGATACTGAAAGACACAGAAGTTGTGTCTTTCAAGACATTTTACGTTACAAGGAAAAAGAGAAATGTAATGTTGCTAATATTTACTGACCACTATCCTGTGCTAGGTATTTCTGCATATATTATTTATAATTCTCACAACAACTCTAGAAGGTAGGTATATTAATTTTCATTATTTAGATAGTTAAAAGATGAAAAGGATAAGCAATTTTCCTAAAGCCACATAACAGAGCTGGAATTCAAGCACAGGTCCATCTTGGTGCAAGTGCTACCTTATTCTGTTGCTCCACATCTGCCCCCCACCTCAAAGTAGCAGATCACTCCATCAGTGCGGTTTTCTAGAGCCTAAGAATCCTTCTCCATTTCTGGCCAGAAGTATTTTTCCTGAGGCTTTGGAGTGTCCTTGAAATTTCACTAACAGGGATTTAAAAAAATCCATTCTTGGAAGTTGTTCAGACTTCTGTTATTAATTAAAATGTCAATAACCAAGGGAAAGGTAATATCCTACAGTTTAATGTGGATTCCTGTGATTTTAAGTGCCATCTATAAGCTCATGACATCCAGTTTTTCTCTTTAAAAACTTTCCTGTGTGTTCATACTTCCACCTTGACATTTAAATAACTTATAGGCATTTAAAAATCAACATATCCCAAAGGGTCCTCTTGACTTCCACAACCCCTCTTCCAATTTCCCACATATGAGTAAGGAAATGGTGACACCGTCCAATCAGTTGTCTGTTGCAGAAACCTAGTAGTCATCATCTACTTCTCTCCTTGCTTAGCCCTCACATCCGATCCATCAAGCTATGTTGGTTCTGCCTTTAAGAGAGACTTTACATCTGTCTGCCCTTCTCCATCTCAGCATCCTTACTGCTACCCCAACCACAGTGGATCCCTTCTACTCCATCATCCCACTATCACTGTCGATTTCCTTCTGGCACTTAACCATGTTATGATCATTGGTTTAATTAAGTGATTTTTTTTTGTTTGTTTATGTTAGTTGCATTCTCTAGAATGTTAGTTGCATAAGGCAGGGACTTTGTTTTGATTACCCTCACATCCCCAGTGTTTCCCATGCTGAGCACAATGCTGGGCACATGGTAGACGCTCAACAAATATATTAGTACTTGGGAAAAAAAGTAATGAATAGGTAGTTTCCCTATGGGTGACAGGAACTTGAGGCAAAGAAACAGCCCCTGCCAACTGGCTGAAAAACAAACAACAAAGACAGCATCCATGGTCATCAAAGTGAGGCTCTCCAGAGTTTTCGAGGCACTGAGGTGACTGGGGCTGTCTCCCTGCCAGAGGCATTCCTTCCCTTCCCCCTCCCTGGGTTAAGTTGTCCATTGCTGTTCTCTGCCATGGCAGGAATACAAACCACAGCTTACTGTTTGGTAGTTAACAAATCGAGTTTGGTATGTTACTGTGAGAAAGGGTTTTACAGATGGGAAGGTTGAAGGATAAGAGAATATGTTGTAGAGTTGATAAGGGCAGAAGCTGGTGTTGGGCCTGCAGCCCTGACTCTGGGCCTGCTTTGCATTCCACCTGCTACACTTAGAGTTTTATCAAAAGGACATCACACCTAGTTTTGAAGTACAGCGATGGTGCAAGGTCAATGTCAGGTGATTTGCCCAAGCGTAAACCTTTCTGTTAAAAAGGGACATCTACTTTAGAATTTTACCTAGAATTCATCTTGCTCATTTCTGAGAACCAGGAAAAAACCCTGAAAACTGTAATGATTTATCACTTACTGAGACCTTTACATTTAATGATCTCACTCCTCCAAATGACCTGGGGAAATAGGTAGAACAGGTTTATTACCCTCATATTTGAGATAAGTTATCTGAGTCTTAGGAAGGAAAGGGCTCAAGGTTACCTACTTATGGAACATTGATTAAAAGGTTCTTGGAGAAACCCTGCCTATGTTTGATTCCTGGTCTGGCTATTTATTAGCTATGTAATCTAGGGCACGTTCCGTGAGGCTCTGTGCCCAGTTTTCTTGTTTATAAAATGGGGACGAAGAACACGTACCTCATCAAGCCATTGTGAGAATCATATGTGTTACTCCATGTGAAGCATTTTGTGTAATATTTGGCACATGGTAAGTTCTCAATAAATGATAGTTATTAAGAAGTGACTGAGCCAGCTGTGGGACCCAGTCTTCTGACTCCAACTCCGACCCAGACTTCTGACTCCGATAGTGGTCTTCCTATCATTAAGTTAGACCCATTCTTAGAAAAGCGAGTTGAAATAACTTTCTTTTGAAATGCTCCTTTAAGGGGCATCTGAAGCCAAGGATGTCTTGTTTGGGTCCTTATTTAACTCACAACTGGATTGCAGAGCGCAGATGAGAACTTAACCTGGCTCCATCTTACAAAATCCCTACACAGAATGTAGTTTTGGCCAAGAGTGTGCTGAATATCACAGTATCAGCATAAACAGTTGCTCTTTTTCATTTTCATTTTTTTTCTCCAGAATTTCAGACCTGGAGTGGATGCGGCCATGCCTTTTTGTTATGACACAGGCTTGGACTTATTATGTGTTTAAGAAGAAAGCTTTCAACTTTGGACACTTAACCTGATATAAGAGGCTGCATCTATTACTTATTACTTTTTCTGTCTTTTTAGGACTGTATCATAGAATAAAAGGCTGGTGTGTATGTATATATGTGTGTGTGTGTGTGTGTGCGCGTATGTGTATATATATATACACACACACATTTGTTCACATTATGAACAAATGCTGCCATATATATATATATACACACATATATATACACATACGCGCGCACACACACACACACACACACACACACACACACACACATATATATATTTGGCAGCATTTGTTCATAATGTGAAATGAAACAACAACCAAAAAAGCTTGAAATCAACCTTACAGCCCATGAAGAGGGGAATGATTACATGAAATTTTAAACATCCATTTTACAGAATATTAGGCAATGAAAAAGACGATTACAAGCTGGAGAAACACCTGTGACATACTGCTAAGTGAAAATAAATCCCATCTCAGGGGCACCTGAATGGCTCAGTCGGTTAAGCATCTGCCCTCAGCTCAGGTCATGACCCCAGGATGCTGGGATGGAGCCCACCTCATCGGGCTCCCTGCTCACCAGGAAGCCTGCTTCTGTTTCTCCCTCTGCCTCTCCCTTTGAGGCTCCCCTTACGTGTGCTCTCTCTCTCTGTTAAATAAACTCTTAAAAAAAAAAAGAAGAGAAATCCCATCTCAGATTATGTTCATAGCATGATCTTATTTTTTTTTATAATCACTGTAGATGTATATCTTTCTATGAGTATGAGAGGCATGAAAATAGGAGGGTGAGAGAATTTACTGGAACAGGCTAGGACTGGCAGGGATTGTTAGCATCTGCAAGAATGCAAGCTTTTACAAAGTTACATCTTGACCTTAACTGGCACCGACACATTGTTTACGAAATAAAAAGTCTAATAGGAACAGATTTTTTAAAGTGTTTTTCTTTAGCAGTGGCCGATTTTTACATTCCCTCTCCCAAAGCCCATTGATTTTGAGGAGACATATTGAAAAGATGTCTCAAGGCACACAACGGTGAAGCTGTTTGTCCTGTTTGGTAATCAAACCTCTGACCTTGGTCTCAATAGCACAGAACTTCACCTGAACTAGTAGTACCCCCTGTTTACAACACAAACAGAGCAAACACAGAATCTTGCGAGTTATACAAACACACGCTGATAGAGGATCGTATACTTCCTCAATTAACCACGATTGAATAATGTTAGCCCTTTAATTCATAAAAATTATCATACTTGGATTTCACTGGGGTGCGAAGCTGGAACTATAAAATCTGAACCTCAGATGTAATAAATGTAATTGCTTTTTCCCACTGATTTACCGGTTTTCTTCAAAATGTGTGTTTGATGTCATTTAAGCCATATTTGCTATTGTCACAACCACTTATAGGTTTCAGATTAGTAAAGCCTTTGAAATATGACTCCGCTCAGCAGAAAGGAATCCGTAGCACTTGGCATAGAGATTATAATCTTTGGCCTTCCTGTGGCAAGATTTACAACTGTGACCTTAGGCTGTATTTCTTTTGGAGTGTAGTCACTTTAAGTTACCAGTGATGATTGCTTTGAGTTACTAGGTCAGCGTGAATTGCCTAATACAATGTCAGATTCGTGCTTCCCGAGGGCTGGGCAGTATTAGGGACATGAAACAAAGTGAATTTTAATGTCTGCAGAAGGCAGAGCTCTGATATACGAGCCACCCCAGTAACAGTGAATTTCCACAGCAAGAGATTTTAACCTCTTCCATACTAGCCACCTTTAGTCCATGAAATATTATGAGTTCACTTTTCATTAGGTGACAGTCTGAGACTACCCAGTTAAAGAGACGGAAAGAAAAGAATTAAAAGCTAGCTCTACCTCAGGGCCAGTCTTTTCCTAGAATGATGAAAAGAGGCAGTTGTATCAGGGATGATGGAAAGCTGAAAACAATCCCCTCTGATCCTATGAACTCATCACTATCCAGAAGCTGAAGTGAAGCCTTCCTCACGCTGCAGTTTCAAAATGAATATTTTGTTTGTTTAAAATTCAGATTTATATCCAAATGACAGGCAGTGAAATCAGCTTGAGGGTTCTGTTCTAACTAGTCAGACGTTGACTAGTTTTCAACCAGGGGAAATCACATAGAATATCTAAAAGCAGACCTTTCTTTGGTACGCTGCATTCAAAAACTTTGTCAACACTAGATGGCACTCTGGGGTTGCTTTTCTAGTATGTTCCTCCAGGTCCAATGTCCTTCAACATTAATTCCCTTTAAAAAGAGCAAACATGCTCTTTAAACAAAGGTCCCTGTAGTTGCTCTGTAGTTCTGTTTTTATATTTATAGTCATGTAATCAATATGTTGGAAGAGTAATTAATTTTTAACCTCAATCCATGGGGAGATCAAATGTTAGTAGAGTTAATGGATAGAACAGGCTTCATTATTCTAAAGTAACACTAATGATAAGGCAGAGAAGAAAGCGGAGGGTTGTAAACAGTTGTGCCATCAAACACAATCATAAAGCCACCGTGCAATGTGATCACAGGATCCTGACCTATCGCCCTTCTCCTTTAGCTCAGCAGTAGTTTCTGCTTTTGTCCGCTAGACTAAATTGAAATAGTCTCCTAACTGGGCTTTAAAAATATTTCCTCTTCCAATCAATGCTGTTGGAGTTATTACTCCAAATAATCGTTTGGATTTTGTTGCCCCTCTGTTTTGAAAGCCTGTGGTCATTTCCCATTTCCTAGCACCCTCAAGGCCTCTTGTGATTTGAGTCCTTTATACTCCTGGAGCACGTGGGCTCCTTAGCTCTAGGAGTGCCAGGCAATTCTTTATCCGTGCCATTTTTTGCAGGGCTATGTGCCTGACTGTATGCTATGTTTTTACAAGAGGGGTAGCAACTGGTGCAGCTTCCCTACGGCACCACATCCAGGGGCATGGAAAGTTCTGGATGGGCTCGCAGGACCCACACCGAGGGACTGGAAGCCAAAAAGGACAAGGAATTCACTCTCTTTTATCCTGATTATGTTTCCCATTACTCAACCCTATCCTTGAATTTCTGAGCCTACTAACCATGGTCATGAGATAATAAGAAAGGTATCATGTTGTAGGCAAGGCGACTAGCAGCTGATTGTTCACTCGGCTTATCATCAGTAGATGCACGACTCTTTCCTCCCCATGTATTATTATGTTTACACTAACCTGTCTTGTTCCTTTACCATTCTTGAACTTTCCTGACTTGCTTGCTGATCTGACTCTGTCCGGTGAAGTATTCTCTTCCTGTCTCTCCATCTGGGCCCAGCCCATGTGCATCTTCTTTCACAAAACCTTCTTCAACCCTCTTCTAGCACAACGAATCTCTTTATATGCTGAATTCCCAAATTGCTTCATTTATATGCTTATTATAATAACTTACCCAGTTAAGATTTTTGTTCTTATTTTTCTTTTCTAATACATGTGTAAATAATGGGAAGATTTGTAAATCTCCGTATTATCCACGTTGCCTAACGAAGTGCCTCATCAAATAATTTCGGTCCATAAATGTTGAATGTACTGAAGTTAGGATAAAACTTGACCAAGGGAGCCAGAATGGATAGCTGCGTCAGGGACAGCTCATATTTTTTGGATTAATCATGAAAAAAAGAAGATTCTTGGGTGCCTGGTTGGTTCAGCCCGTTAAGCATGCAACTCAATTTCGGCTCAGGTCACGATCTCAGGGTCCTGGGATTGAGCCCCATGTTGGGCTACATGCTCAGTGGGGTGTCTGTTTGAGGATTCTCTCTCTCCTTCTCCCTCTGCCACTTCCCTAGCTCATGCTCACTCTCTCTCTAAAGTAAATAAATCTTTTTTTAAAAAAGGAGATTCTTAAATGTTTTATTCCATAAAAAACACTAGTCGATAGCAGTCTTATAGATACATGGTAAAAGAGATGATTAGTTGCCTATCCACATGCATTCTCCCTTCCGTTAAAAGAACCCTGGCATTCAGCTGAGCATACTGGGGCCAAAACTAAGGGACTCCACTTCTCAGTCACCCCTTGCATCTAGGGATAGCTCTAAGTCTACATTCTGGCCAAATATAGCAGTGGAGGGATTCTGCGGGCCTCTTAGAAAGGTTCTAAAAGGATGCTGACTCAGCCTTTCCTCCTTCTTTCTACAATTCAGGAAGCCATCTGGACCACAGAGGTGACCACGAGGAAAGAAGTCATTCACTCGGATGGCAGGCAGAAAGATGGGAGCCTGGGTCCCTGACAACGCCTTGTAGTTTCCCCACCAGCCCCAAGTGCCTGTCTTCCAACTTGTTTTTGTAAAAGAAGGAGACTCTTACCTCATTTAAGCCACAGTGGTTTGGGGGTTTTCTGAGCCCAGTCCTGATACACACACTCTAGCCTAACTGTGGATGATGACTTTTTTTATTTTCAGGAACTTGTTTGAAGTATAATAAAGATCGTAGTTGTTGTTGTTGTTGTTTTAAGATTTTATTTATTTATTTGACAGAGAGAGACAGCGAGAGCAGGAGCACCAGCAGGGGGAGTGGGAGAGGGAGAAGCAGGCTTTCCCCGCAGAGCAGGGAGCCCTATGCGGAGCTGGATCCCAGGACCCTGGGATCATGACCTGAGCCGAAGGCAAACGGTCAAGGACTGAGCCGCCCAGGTGCCCCAGTTTTGTTTTGTTTTTTTTAATAGTTTATTTATTTATTTGACAGAGAGACACAGCAAGAGAAGGAATACAAGCAGGGAGCAGAAGGAGAAGCAGGCTCCCCACCGAGCAGGGAGCCCGATGTGGGACTTGATCCTAGGACCCTGGAATCATGACCTGAGCTGAAGGCAGCCGCTTAACGACTGAGCCACCCAGGTGCCCTAATGATCATAGTTTTTAAAAGCAGGAGTTAAGGGCGCCTGGGTGGCTCAGTGGGTTAAAGCCGCTGCCTTTGGCTCAGGTCATGATCCCAGGTTCCTAGGATCGAGGCCCACATCGGGCTCTCCGCTCAGCAGGAAGCCTGCTTCCTCCTAACTCCTCTCTCTCTGCCTGCCTCTCTGACTACTTGTAATCTCTCTCTCTGTGTGTCAAATGAATAAATAATATCTTAAAAAAAAAAAAGCAGGAGTTAAGGCGTTCAACGTGATCAGGCAAATGCAGGATGCACATTTTTCCAATTTAAAATGAAAGAAGACAAGCTTGGATAGAATTTGTGTTGATTTAGTATTGTGAACTTTTGAACAATTATTTTTTTAAAAAAGATTTTATTTATTTATTTGACACAGAGAGACAGATCACAAGGAGGCAGAGAGGCAGGCAGAGAGAGAGGAGGAAGCAGGCTCCCCGCCAAGCAGGGAGCCCCATGTGGGGCTCGATCCCAGGACCCTGAGATCATGACCTGAGCCAAAGGCAAAGGCTTAACACACTGAGCCACCCAGGGGCCCAAACTTTTGAACAATTAGAATGACATGGAATTCTTAGAAGGATAGAGACTTGTCATTGAGATGACTATTTATGATACACTATGACTGCTTAGTGTATGATCTTTGCCTGCTTCTTACATCACTTGGGGCCTAGATAAATTGAAGTAAAAGAAGTGTTAGGTTCTAATTATTTTGGGTACACAGTGGCTCACTTCTTTTTAGAACCTGAGGTTGACTGTATTTGGATGGTGGCAGTGAGAGTGCAGAAAGGAAGAGGGTCAGAAAAAAAAATGGGAGAAATTAACAATTGTTAAGTGGCTTTTTTTTTTAAAAGATTTTATTTATTCATTTGACACAGAGAGAGATTACAAGTAGGCAGAGAGAGAGGAGAGAGGAGGAAGCAGGCTCCCCGCTGAGCAGAGAGCCCGATGTGGGCCTCGATCCCAGGACCCTGGGATCATGACCTGAGCCAAAGGCAGAGGCTTAACCCACTGAGCCACCCAGGCACCCTTGTTAAGTGGCTTTAACCAGCTAGTAGTAAAGCATACATAATTTTAAAAAATATTTATTCATTTATTTGACAGAGAGAGAGAGAGAGATCACAAGCAGGCAGAGAGGCNGTTAAGTGGCTTTAACCAGCTAGTAGTAAAGCATACATAATTTTTAAAAATATTTATTCATTTATTTGACAGAGAGAGAGAGAGAGATCACAAGCAGGCAGAGAGGCAGGCAGAGAGGGAGAAGGAGGCTCCCCACTGAGCAGAGAGCCCAATGCGGAGCTCGATCCGAGGACCCTAGGATCATGACCTGAGCCGAATGCAGAGGCTTAACCCACTGAGCCACCTAGGTGCCCCAAGGATACATAATTTTATTTAATTTTTCCATATGATAAGTTTGTATTTTATGATGGTTTAAGTAACTTCTTCTCAATCTTACCTCCCTGCCCTCCAGACATGTAGTTCCATGTGGTTCCTGTGGTTCCATCCTTGTCCTCTCTAGCTTCTTTCCCTAGATGATCTCATCTGGTTCCATGGCTTTATACAACCAAATGCTTATGGTTGGCTTCCTCCAAGCTTCAGATGTACATATTCAAATGGCATTTCCAGTTCTTTGTCTAGAAGCCATCTTAAGTTGAAATGTCTAAAGTAGAACTCTTGGGCGTCTGGGTGGCTCAGTGGGTTAAAGCCTCTGCTTTCGGCTCAGGTCATGATCTCAGCGTCCTGGGATCAAGGCCCACATTGGGCTCTCTGCTCAGCAGGGAGCCTGCTTCCTCCTCTCCCTGTCTCTCTGCCTGCCTCTCTGCCTACTTGTAATCTCTCTCTCTGTGTCAAATAAATAAATAAAATCTTTAAAAAAATAATAATAAAGTAGAACTCTTGATCCGACCTGTGACTCTCCCAGCTTTCATAAAATAGATAGTGACGTCAGCCATCTCTTTGTGTACGTCAAAAATCCAAGAGTCTAAGAGTTGCCTTTGTTCCCCTTCCCTCATATCCACATAGAGTTCATCAGCATGTTTCATTCGTTTTATCTTCAAAATGCATCTCAAATCTGTTCAACTATCTCTACCTTGACTGCCTCCAACCTACTTGGAGCCCACCATGATTTCATGCCAAATGTTATTAAATAGTCACCTTGCTTCTCTTGCTTTGCCACAATCTATTTTCACTCAGAAGCTAGACTGATCTTTAAGAAACCTTGTTTAGGGGCTCCTGGGTGGCTCAGTTGGTTAAGCCTCTTCAGCACCGGTCACGATCTCAGGGTCCTGGGATGGAGCCCCACATCCAGCTTCCTGCTCAGAGGGGAGTCTGCTTCTCTCTCTTCCTGCCCCCAGCTGGTGCTTTCTCTCACACACTCTCTCTCTAATACATAAATAAAATCTTAAAAAATAATAAAAATAAAAAATCCTGTTTAACACTCTTCAGTAGCTTTCCACTGCTGTTAGAATAGAAATCTAACTCGTTTGTTTCTTACATTTTCAACTTTGCTTCATACCACCCTTCCCCACCCAGCTCAACAGACTACTACCCAGTGGGTCTGTTTCCTGGGCCTTCACCAGGCCCTTTCCTGCCTCCAGAAACAGCCCCTGCGCTGGGCGTTCTCACTGCCGCCAGGGCTCTGCACCGGCCCTTCACGCGGCCGGCTCATTCCCATCTTCCAGTCTCAGCTCACATTTTGCTTTCTTAGCGAGGTCTTTCCTGATCACCCTATGCCAAACAGCCATTTTAATTCTTACTTTTTATCCTATTTATTCTTTTCACAGCACTTAGAACAATGTAAAAATGATGTTTGTCTATCTATCTATCCATCCATTATCCATCTATCTTCTCTTTTTTTCCTTCCTCCCTCCCCCTCCCTCCTTCCCTTTCTCTCTCTCTCTGCCTCTCTGTCTTTCTTTCTTTTTTCCTGCTTTGGAATAAATGCCTCGTGGCGGCAACAGTCTTGTCTTGTATATTCCCTGCTGTGTTTTCCTTCCTTAGAACAGTGCCTATCGTGTCAAAGGCTCTCAAAAATATTTTAAAATTGAATAAATGAAAATCCAAATTTTTCCTCTGGCAAATGGTGAGTAGTGGCAGAAATAGGATGGGAAGCTGGCCCATTCTTGCTTCGAACATTTATTCTTTCATTACAAGACCTCCTTACCAGTCAATCAGGACCGAGTTTTTCTCTGCTATTAAAACAAGGGCTGTTGGGCGCCTGGGTGGCTCAGTGGGTTAAAGCCTCTGCTTTCGGCTCAGGTCATGATCCCAGGGTCCTGGGATCGAGGCCCGCATCAGGCTCCCTGCTCAGCGGGGAGCCTGCTTCCCCCTCTCTCTCTGCCTGCCTCTCTGCCTCCTTGTGATCTCTCTCCCTCTGTGAAAAAAAAACAAAAAAACAAAAAAACCAAGGGCTGTTTTAGCTAAGTAAATTGAAGAATTACAGTAATGATTTGGTTAGTTTGTGTTCTCTCTAACTGATTTTAGCTGAACTCAACAGATGCTTTAATCACGCATTTTTATTTGAATTATTTAAATAATTATTCTAACTCTCACTTTTCTTTGCTATCGTTTGTTATTCTATGTACGAAAAACCATTTCCTTTTAAAAATAATGTTGTCCATACCCTTCTGAACTAGTTAATTTTCTTTCCAACATTTTCTTTTGGGGCATGGCGATATGACCTAACAGTAACTGCAATAATGCTCTCGTTTCAAAGGGTAGAGACCTTTTTTCTTATTAAAAAAAATTGAATGTAAAAAAAAAAAAAAGCCCCCCTCATACAGTGTGGGAATGCCTGTTTTTCTTGGTAATATTTCATTTCCTCAGCAAGACTATTTTCTTCTGCTTTCCATTGTCAGCAGACAAAAAAGATACAATTAAATCAAGGAAACCTGGCAGGGCCGATTTTGGAAAATAAAATGAATTCAGTTTCTGATTTAAACAAAGAGCAATTTATTATGTTGGAAAAACACTGCCCTGATGAGATTCAAACTCAACTTGTTTCATGTTAGCTCAGGATACCACTTCAGATCTGCATTTTTGTTTGTCTTTGAGAAGAGGCAGTGATTTCACCCCCAAACTTTGAACTCCAAAGAGGATGCGGAGTCGCTTAAGGGTCAGTTACCAAGGAGCACCAAGAACCCCCGAGCTGACGCCTGGGGCCAGATTTGTGGCCTTCTCCAGGCCTGAGCCTGTTGATTCTAACTATGGATCTCTGCAAACAGTTCCAGCAATTACGCTGGAGCAAAGAAGTGCTGGGGTTGGTTAGAGGAAATTTTATACATTGGATGAATTCTAAGGAGATTTTTGAAATAAAAAAAATATTTTGATGAATCTAATAACCATAATAATACATCTACTTGTATAAAACCTTATTATATTATTTAAGATTTATGGCTAGTACTGTGAGTGTAATTATCCTCATACTTTAATAGGGAAGAACAGTACAATTTGAAAAGATTGAGTGATACTGAGACTCACACAAGCAGTAAAGTCAGACTGGACTAGGGCCCCATTGTTCCTAACATCTAGCCTGGTACTACTAAAAAGGATGAGGAAAACCAGCATCTGTTTTCATAACTTTTACTTTCATATATTTTTGGATTATGCCAAACTTTGGACCTGGGGGGTACTTTTATCCTAGTGTCTTCCACATTGAATCTTCCTGTGGAGCAAAGCAGGTTAAAAATGATGATGCAGATGGTGGTGATGATGATAATGATGATGATGATGATGATGATGATGATAATAATAATAAAGCTAAGCTCTCCAGAAATAATTACTTTCATTTACTGAGAGCTATGCATGCATTGTTTCATTCAATCCTCATGCAATGTTATGAGGAAGTCACCAACTTATATTTCTGTGTTTTTTCCATGTGGAGAGTGAGGCTTAGAAAGGTTGAGCAACTTGTCCAAAATTACGCTGCTAAGTGGTGAAAATGATTCAAACCTACAGTGTCTGATCCCAAAGTATGTCCCCCTGCCCTCTATGCTATAGAGCCATCCAGAATGAGAGGAAGAGATGGGCCCGCCAGGTCACTAGGCACTGAGTTACGGCTGGATTAAGTCAGTAATATGATGTCAGCTGATTCAGGTTTCCACATGTGGCTCCTTATGTAACGGACAAAATTAGGTTGGGTGTGCTCCTGCCAAAAGGACAGTTGGAGTGAAGCAAAATAACTTGCTACAGTAAACAACTCATCTCTGTGGTGTACGTTTGCCACACGTTAAGTACAGTTCCAGTCAGTTAAAAGTTGTCCGTCAGCTGAAATTCTGAAAATGATCCCTCACAGAATGCTGCGTATCAGGAATGGGTGATTTATTTTTATTACCTAATTTAAAACCCTGTATAATTTCCAAGTTGGTTTGGTTGGAATATTGCAAAAGAGAACTAGAATTTTAGAAAAGTATAATACTTTGCTGATTTTTTCTTAGTATATTGATTCTGCTTTGTTACACAGAAGTAAGCAAATCTGTTCCTTTAATTTTTTGTATGAAAAGAACACAATTTCAATCTTCTATTTAGATAAAAGTTGAGAAAATATTTAAAGAATATTAGTTTGAAGGGACACCGAATTATAAGTCAGCTTGGGTGGAGGCAGTGGTCCATATGGTTTAGTTTAGACCTATTTATACAGCTTATATCAAAAGGGGGCTATTTTTGGTGGAAGTCCAAAGTCACAAAGGTAGAGAGACAATCTCTCAATTAGGACATGATGATGAATGACCATTTGGTCAATAAAAAGGAGGCTTTTGAAGGATGTCCTGAAACTGTCTGGCTTAGTTTAGAACTGAAGCAATGTGGAAATTTCTGGAAGAATATACAAGAAAGCATTAACATTGTTTACCTTTTGGAAGCCAGGACAGAGGGTGTGAGAGAGTGAGTGGTCAGAGGTTATTTCCTGTCTATACCTTTCTGTCTAAAATTTTTTTTTTCCATGAGGATATTTACTAAAAATAAAACAAAACACGACATAACAACATAAAGAATTGATGCAGGGAACATCTAGGAATGGGCACAGGTTTTCAAGTTGGAGAATGACATAATCAGATGTATTATATAGTTTTGGCAGTTGGGATTAAAAGGAAGAGTCAATATGGAGAGGGCAGAATCAGGAGGTCAGTTGTTAGAATAATCTTGGAATAAGATGTCGTGTAACAACTTTCTAAGCCAAGTGTAATTTGCAGACAATAATCTAAAGTCCATGTGCAGGATCCACTTCTTCACATCATGGTATTTAAAATAAAATGATTCAAAGCAATCATAATTTTAAATTTGATATGCCTGCACTAAAGGGGGTTATATTTTCATTAACATGTTAATTCTGTCGGTAAAGCAATCCATAAGTCAACATATCCCCAGAGTAAAAGTGGGAGACAGATGAATAAAAGAAAAAACGATAAAGGATGTGTATTTTTTTCTGAATTGTAAATGAATAAAAAGTAACAGTAGCACATGGCACATTTTTGTGTGTAGTTTTTTTTCCCCCTGTGAATCAACCAGGGTTGGTTGTGGCAGCCCTGGTTTTTTACTACTGTCATTTTAAGCATTCATTTACTAAACAAACAGCATTTCATTAGGCAAGACCGATTCCTGAGAGCATTACCTGAGCACATTAGCTGCCAGTCATTAATTCCTGTGACGTGTCCTGAGATGAGATCATTATTATCATCATTATTATTTTTATCAATTAAGTTCATTTTCAGAAACAATATCTGTGTGGTTTTAACACTGGATATTTTCTTTCTATAATATGTTTTTTAAATATCTCTGTGATAGTGACTTCTTGATTTACCCACGTGTTTTTCACAGACCCTTAGGCTACCACCAAAGATAATTTAAATTCCCTATGTTTTAATTCTCTTAGTCCAAGAAAAAATTAGAAACAGCTTGCAAGAGTATCCTGATAGGATATTTGGGTTTCTCTGTAATTTTTCTTTATTGGGATTTCTGAAATAATGTCTGCAGATCATGTGACTGACTTCAAACATGTGTGGCAGGAGGACTTCACAAAGGTTCTGAATTCAGCATTTCTTGTTTACAAGAACTGTTGCCCCTGATAAAGATGGTGGTTGTTTAGTACAGCTCTACAGAAGGAGAGGCCCAGTGACTATAATGGAAAGAACAGATGTCACCCAGAACATAGGGGCAAACGTCAGTGACGGGTTCAGATGGCAGAGAGCAGTCTGTCCATTACTACTTCCAATACTTTCAGAATTAGAGACAGAAAGAAAACTCATAAGACAACTGTGAAAATTATAAACAACCCAGAAAGGTAAGTGAAATATGGTTCTTAAGAATTTCAGGCTGCCCAATAAAAGTAGGAACTGATATTATAGGTCTCATGGACCATAATGGGGAACACAAATGTCTTGGGGAGTCAGTGAAAAACAGTTCTGACATGTTTGGATGCCAAAGATTTTTAAAGTTGATCTCTTTTGGCCTGGTAAGATTTTATGCATTTTTGTCGTTCCAACCCAGAGGTCCAAGGATTAGTGAATGTTTTTGCCAGCCTGGAGTTCATGTGGTGAAAAGAATGTACGCATGTGACAGTGAAAAAGTGAATGCATAAAGACAAAGGGCTTCTTTTCAAGAAAAGGATAAAAATTAGTTATCATTGTAGTCTGGATCCAGAGCTTCAAGATAATGTTCAATTAGAGCTAGTTTACTTAAATTAAACATTCTGTTAATGTATCCTAAATATGTCCAGTCCCATTTCAGAATTGCTTCTTTAATGCTAACTAGTTTTCAGAATGCTTAACCAGGTAGGGTTTCACTGCCCAGGAGAATAGGACATGAGCCCTATTCTAAATTAGTCTATAAGGAGAATTACCTCTTCAGTAAAAAAATACAAAATAAAATAATAATAATAAAAGGATTAGGAGCCATTTGAATGCTTGGATGCTAATTTTATATGGGACTAATTAACTAATTCATATCAGTTTTTTTTTTAAAACCTATACATTTTATTGGTAAGAAGGGAAACACATTTATCAGAATAGCTCAGAAGCACGCAATGGAAAAAAAGAAGGCAAAATCCTTGTTTCCAGCCTTTGTTAAATATTTGCCTTGAAGCCAACACAGTACTAGTCACACGACAGGATAGTAAGTTCTATTAATGATGGGCTTTTCATTACCATAGCTATGCTTTTGCAGTTTTCCTAGATTTCTTCTCCTGGGTCACATGGTAAGTCAATAGTAGTTATAAACCTCTCAGCATTGTGATCAATACCTTAGGGTGACGTAATCTAGGCCTCTGGTGTAATTTACAACAAAGGACAGTTTGGGCAAGCCTCTGTTTTATTACTCTCAATTCACCAACTGAAATATTTCACTGGTTTATGACTGAACTTACTTCCAATTTTTGATAGGTAGGGAATTGAGATAGTCTTGAAGAAAAATGCCAAGTACGAATAGGAAAAACATTTTATGGAATTATAAGCAATAAGCACTTCTTACTTTGGGGCATAATGTCTATGTACCTATCTCCTGAAATTGTCTAAATTGTGTAGTTACCTGTATATGTCTAGTCATCTAGATGGATTACAATATTAATGAAGCAAGTATTCCTTATCTTCCAAACACGCATCATATAACTAAAACAATACTGTACGTAGCCCACTTTTCCTGAATCTGAATAATCATTAACTATCCATTTGAGCAAACAAAGAACAGTAATAATCTCTAGACGTGAATATTGAGAATTGTGACTCCTGTCATTGTGCCTTTGTGAAACTTTCCTGTAATTTAGACAGATTGGGTTTTTTTTTTTCATTTCTGTTGTATATCCTAGGTTCAAAGACTAAACAAGAAAAGAGGAAATTAGTCATTAGAGAGATGATTAAATAAATAGTAGGGAGTTTAAGGAAAGAAGAAGGGGTAGAGGTATCCTTCAGGTGTCTGGCACTAGGAGGAAAGGTACTGCCATTTTGTCACTATCTTGTCACCCTTCTCATCACCCGGCCCCACCCACCTCACACTGCCACCTCAATTCTCAAGGATGAGGTGAAATCACAGCTCTGCATCTAGTATATAAATCAGGTATGAGGTGGATGGGGAAAAGATTTGGATTTAAACATCTATAAGGTCCCCTCTTCAGGCTTAATTTCCCTTTTCAATCAACCACAGTTTACCTTTACATGGACTCTTATTGTCCAATATTGAAGAAAATAATATCACAATTAATGAGCAACTATGGTGTACTAGGTACCTTTCCATACTATTTTTTTAGTCTTCAAACAACTTTGTGAAGTAAGTAGGATTAACTTATTTGAGAGAGGTTCAGTATTTTGCCCAAGATAGGTCAGGGTTTGATTTATTTGCCTAGGAGGCTTCAGTTTGGAATGTTTAAACTGTGATTTCATACTATATTACAAAGCTACAGTAATCAAAAGAGTATGGTATTGGATAAAAACAGGCACATCAATCAATAGAACAGAATAGAGGCTTAGAAATAAACCCATACATATATGGTCAATTAATTTACAACATAGAAGCCAAGAATATACAATGGGGAAAGGACAGTGTTTTCAATAAATGAATGGTGTTGAGAAAACTGAACAGCCACATATTAGAGAAGGAAACTGACTACCATCTTACACCACATACACAAAAATTAACTCAAAATGAATTAAGAACTTGAACATAAGATCTGAAACCATAAAGCTCCTAAAAGAAAACATAGGCAGTAAACTCTTTGATATAGGTTTGGCAATGATTTTTTGAGTCTTTATGCCAAAAGTGATGGCAACAAAAGCAAAAATAAGTAAGTGGGTCTACATTAAACTAAAAGGCATAGGGGTGCCTGGGTGGCTCAGTTGGTTGAGCATCTGGTCCTTGATTTCAGCTCAGGTCATGATCTTGGGGCTTAAAACTGAGCCCCGTGTTGGGGTCTGTGCTGAGCATGGAGCCTGCTTGGGATTCTCTCTCTCTCTCTCCCTCCAACCTCCCCAGCTTGTGCATGCACATGCACACACACACTCTCTCTTTCAAAAACAAATAAATAAGTTTCTGCACAGCAAAGGAAGCCATCAATAAAACAAAAAGTCAAGCTGTGGAAAGAAAGAAAATATTTGCAAATCATGTATCTGATAAGGGGTTAATATCCAAAATATATAAAGAATTCAACCATTCAATGCAAAAAATTAAAAAATGGGCAGAAGATCTGAATAGATATTTTCCCAAAGGTACAGAGATGGCCAACGAGATACATGAAAAGATGCTCAACATCACGAATAATCAGGGAAACACAAATCAAAACCATAGTAAGATACCACTTTATACATGTTAGAATGGCTATTATCAGAAAGACAAAAAATAAGCGTTGATAGGATATGGAGAAAAGGGAACCCTTGTGTGTTTTTGGTGGGAATGTAAATTGGAAAACAGTATTTTTCTTCGAAAAATTAAAAATAGAACTACCTTTTGATTCAGTAACTTAATTTCTGGATATTTATCCAAAAGGGAAAAAAAACCCCAGTAATTCAAAAAAGATATATACATGTTCACTGCAGTATTACACACAAAAGTCAAGATATGGAAACCACCTAAGTGCCCACTGATAGATGAATGGATAAAGAAAATGTGGTATAGATACACAATGGACTGTTATTCAGCTACAAAAAAAGCAAATCTTGCCATTTGGCACAACAGGGATGGACCTTGAGGGTATTATGCTAAATGAAGTAAGTCAGACAGATGACAAATGCTATATTATCTCACTTACATGTGGAATCTCTAAAAAAAAAATAAAAAAAAAAATATATATATATATAAAATGCTTACAAAAACAAAAGAACAACAGCAAAAAAAACCATGTTCATAGATTTGGAGAATAGATTCATGGTAGCCAGAGGTGGGAGCTAGGATTGGGAGAAATGGGTGAAGGAGGTCCAAAGACACAAACTTCCACTTATAAACTGTGATGCCTCTTCAAGATAGTTTACAGATCTAAGAAATGCATAGTTAAAATATGTACTAGTGTAATTTTGTTCGTTTCTTCCATTAAATTCCTTGGGAATGGGAATTCCTAAATCTCCATTACCTAGTACATGTGCTCAACATTTGTAGCTGCTCAATAAATATTAGTTGAATTAAATGAAATACTAATCAATTTCTTTTATATAATGCTAACCTGTTTCTTGAACCAAATTGGGTACGTTAATAAGGTAAGACGTTGGCAAACAACTGATGTGTTTTATAGATTGTATATTCCTTCCCCATATTTCTTTAAGGATGCAATCTGCTATGTAGGTCAGAAAGAGTAAAAATATATTTGATGCCTACATTGTGGAGTGAAAAATCCTGTAAATAAAAATTCAGAGTATCAGGTTCAGTCAGTTAGGTGTCCAACTCTTGATCTCAGGGTCGTGAATTCAATCCCTGCATTGTGCTCCACGCTGGGCATGGAACCTATTTAAAAAAAATTCAGAGTATTAAGCAAAATTTTGTAAAAGAAGATCCTTTTATCCCTCTCCCTAGAAAGGTCCTCCCCTCCCCATGTCATTGTTCACCAAATATCATGCAAGCTACATCGGTAATAACTGCATCTGTGATGGTTTAAAGTGATTAAGGATAGGAAAATTTGGCTTCAGTTTAGCACTTATTTCAAAATCTACTAAGTGCCAGATACTAGGAATATAAAGATGACAAGTTCTTACCCTTCAGGGCATGGAGTCTGATTGAATTTCTTACAGAGGTGTATTTCTTGGCTGGGAGGGAGTTTGGCTGTGTACAAGGAATGAATCCTCTCTCATGAAGGATCAGCCCTCACTGTATTTTGCAGGCACCAGTTTAATTTTGAGTCTTTTTTGAAATCAGATTGCTCCAAAGTGCCACATGATTTTTAGATGACTGAAATATCACCTCTGAATTCCCTGACCATTCCAAGAATATTCACGGAGACAAGCTGAAGGTATGTTCTCTAGTAGCTGGGGGCTCCTGAATGTTGGCAACCTTTGTAGATAGAAAGAGTAGTTTTAAGGGGCTAAGAAGGCCTCGCTCTTTCAACACCCAACTAGGTATCTCTCTGCCAGCTATGGGTTTTCAGCTTCATTGTTATACTTCTGGTCCAAGGCTGCAGCTTGCTGGAGAAGAGCATCATGCTAAAAGGAGGAGACAGGTGCCCAGGCAGTTGAAAGACAGAGAAATGTGGGTGATTTGGCAATTCGGGGCAAGCTGTTTTTAGAAAGACAGATCTTCCTGAGATTCAAGGATGCAAATTCCTTTAGCTGCCCAGGAATTTACTAAGGTTCTCATATATGGATTATCTTGAGGCAGCCAGATGAAATCAGTCTTAGACTTCCTTTATCATTATGTAAATGGAATAGGTAATCAAGCATGACTAGCAATGACCAACGCTCAGTAACAAGATACATTATTTTAATTGTATGATTTATCAAAACAACAACTATTAACATACAAAGTACCATTCAGCTCAACTGCAGGCATAGGCAGTGACAAGTATCTAATGCTTAGAAGAACCACTTACTCTCACAATCTGTCCAGACACATTAACCTAAGGACACGTTTATAAACAGCAAACATGATTTTCACATTGCAGCATTACAGCTTTCTCAAGCATATGTACAGGTGTGTCGTCTTGTTGATGGGTTGTTTCCACAAGCTCTTTCTGTTCTTGATGCATTCACCCACTGGATATTAGTAGAGAGATTTGTTTCTGCAGAGTTTTTTTTTTTTTTTTTTGTTACCCACCATTTGCAATGTTTGTGCATTAGTATCACTCTTTACTCTCCTGAAACAGTATTTAAATTGGAATATATCTCAACTGTACAATTCCTCATGTCTTCTGGTAAAATCCACCTCTGTCAAAGAGTTTAGGTTGTAATCATCCTCTTGAAACATCAGCCCAGCTCTACTATTGGGCTTCAGTGTAACACACTCTCTTTATGGCTTGCTGTGTTAACCCTTGGCTTCAAGTCCTGGTGATGTAATGAGGGTGGGGTGTACTGGCAATCAGCACATTTCCTTATCACTATTTACAGCCATTGAGAACTATGCTTTTAATAATCCAAGTCTGACATACCTTTTCTGAAAAGTTCACAGTGCAGTATATTTGTGGCCTAACAAAAGTCTTCTTACATCATTAAAAATAAACATTTTTATAAAAATATAATACTTTAAATGTTTACATTGACAAAAACAGAGTATCCTGTGCCACATGCACTATACAGTAGTAAGCACAAAATCCCACAGAACAAAACATTACAAAAGTCCTGCCCAGAATAACTGTTCATCCAGGTGAAATGGCCAGAACTCTCAGTTGCTTTTATTTCCCCATAAAATATGTTTTGCTTCACACAAAGCATGTCCTAATGAAAAACTGGACTCCCAGTAAGTTTTATTATCTCCAATTGTTTGTGAGGTGGGGAGCTGCCACCTGAGAAAGAGGCTAATATTTCCAGTCCATTGATCCTTTCTTTGCCCTACATGAGCCATGATAGGAACCAATGAACCTTTTAGTCAGATGTATTCTGCTTTAACAACATGCTGAGTTACCTTTAAAAACACTTATCACAAATCACTTATTTTCAGAGTTGTCATAAAAAAATATAGACAAATGATCTAAATGTCCACAATCATTAGAACAGTATCATTCTCAGGTTGATTTCTAAATGACAACTAAATATTTCATTGTGACTAAGCTATTTTATGAGAACCTTCTTAATGTCATCTATGTACAATACGTAAATATCCCTATTAACTTATAAACACATTTCATGTCCTGCCATGTTGAAATGTTCACTGTGTTGTCTTTGGATATTTCTCCATTAAAAGGAATGTGATATAAAAATTTCAAAAGGAATGCATGCCTAATGGGCAAATGACAACATCAGTAATAAAAAATATTAGTGACCATACAACACATGAAAGTTCTTTGAAACACTTAAATTCTAAACGAATGGCTTGGTACTAGGGCCACGTCTGTCCCGGACTTTATCATTTCTTCTGAATTTTCTGTGATCAAGAAGCCCTCAAAATTCATTGCCTCCGTTCCTCGTATGAAATCATGTAGGATCCTGATTTTTTAAAAACTTCAACTTAGAATTCAGGTTTTGGCCTGAATGCACAGGAGCATCATCACAGCTGTGGGGTTGCTACTGGTCACTGGCCCATGGGACAAAGCTTCTGGCTCTGATGCTCTGTCAGCTGAGAAATCCCTTAGAATCCAGTCATTTTAAATAGCGATATAAAGCCCTATAATAGTGCAATCTTGGCAAAAGCAAAAAATATCTGGTGCCCTTTCAATGGCCAGGCAGTGAAAAAAAAAATTGAACAAAGTGTAGACTATTGTTTGGAAAGTTCTGTGACGTTTCTCAGAAGGGGGCTTGGTGAGGTATCCATCCGTCATGTGTCTCCCTCGCCATCAATGTTATTTTGTGATGACAACAGAGAAGGGTATGGAGCAACACATTTGACATTCACATAAGTAGCATTCACATGGACATAGTGCTCCCCAATGAAAGTAGAGAATATTGCTGATATCCTGGAGACCAGTTCAGAAAAAGATGGGCGCAGCTCAGCTTTAGGGTGCCAGCATTTGAGCATCACTTCATATCTATTTCAAAAAGGAAGAAATGCTATGAGAGACATTGTGAAGGCAAACATTTTGGTAAAAGTAAAGAACATAGGCATGACAGAAGATTCTTTCGAAATTGTTACTTACAAGGGATCTGGGCAGTATTCGGGTTGTAGGAGCCTTCTGCCTTGCAACAAGTAAACTGTTATATCAAAGGTATTGACGTCAGGATAAGGTGGTGCTCCTCTTGTCATCAGTTCCCAGAGGAGCACGCCAAAGGACCACTAGTCAAACAATGAAAGGGAGAATCCAGGTGAGGACTGTGACCGTATGAACATGAAAGGTAATCAGTAGGTCTTTTTTTAAAATTTTATTTTATTTTATTAAAGATTTTATTTATTGGGTGCCTGGGTGGCTCAGTGGGTTAAAGCCTCTGCTTTCGGCTCAGGTCATGATCTCAGGGTCCTGGGATTGAGGCCCGCATCGGGCTCCCTGCTCAGCGGGGAGCCTGCTTCCTCCTCTCTCTCTGCCTGCCTCTCTGCCTCCTTGTGATCTCTCTCCCTCTGTGAAATAAATAAATAAATAAATCTTAAAAAAAAAAAANCCTGCCTCTCTGCCTCCTTGTGATCTCTCTCCCTCTGTGAAATAAATAAATAAATAAATCTTAAAAAAAAAAAAGATTTTATTTATTTATTTGACACAGAGAGAGAGATTACAAGTAGGCAGAGAGGCAGGCAGAGAGACAGGGAGAGGAGGAAGCAGGCTCCCCGCTGAGCAGAGAGCCCGATGCGGGCCTCGATCCCAGGACGCCGAGATCATGACCTGAGCCGAAAGCAGAGGCTTTAACCCACTGAGCCACCCAGGCGTCTGATCAGTAGGTCTTGATAACTAAAGTTGGCTTAGTATATTCAATACTATTGCTCGTTGGGGCAAAAATTTCCTTAAAGGCAATTAGTAAGCCATACATTTTATTACTACATCAGAATTAGATAAAGTTAAGATTATAAGTAAATGTAAAGTTTTAAAAAAGAATATCTGAAGTCCACATGATGATTAAGACTTCATCTACAGTTAGTACAGTATAGTTTCTAGGATCTTACAGGTTCAAAACATTAACATGTTTCTATCCTTCTCTTTTCCAATAGTTTCTTTTTTTTTAATTTTTATTTATTTATTTGACAGAGAGAGAGAGAGAGATCACAAGTAGGCTGAGAGGCAGGCAGAGAGAGAGGAGGAAGCAGGCTCCCCACGCTGAGCAGAGAGCCCGATGTGGGACTTGATCCCAGGACCCTGAGATCATGACCTGAGCTGAAGGCAGAGGCTTTAATCCACTGAGCCACCCAGGCACCCTCCAATAGTTTCACTACAAATTTATATTGCTCATAAAAGACGATGAAGGAAGCTTTCCAAGATTTAAATTTGTTAGACTTCTGAATGAATGTAAATATTCTTTTAAGAAATGTAACCATAAACAAAAAACCAAAGAAACAAAAAAGAAATGTAACCACATCTGTTAATGTTAAAAGGCAAACTCTAAGTCAGTATAAGTAGAAATCCATGTTAAAAATCAGAAGTGATAAAAATGCTAGGCAAGAAGGTTCTATATTGAAAACTAATTTCAATAAAATGTAATTTAAAAATGTTAAAGTACAAGATTGATATAAAACAGCTGTATCTGTACTTGGTAGGAATATTGTAGGGAGAGGTTAAGTGACCTATCAGAAATCCCCCAATAAATCTGAATTCACACTGGGATAAATATTTAGGAGTTTCTGACTCTTGGGTCCTACTTGGTCTACTAAACTGCACTAAATATGCAATTTCTTGATTTAAAGCTACTTGGAATACACTAGGTCATGCATATTATCTCCTCCTGGATGTGTGCCAAGGTGAGATGACACAAAGAGAGTAATTCGGCATGTGTGGGTCACCGCTGGCCAAAGAACCTGGAAATCAGCTCTTCCTTAGCAAAGTATCTAGGCCACTCACAGACTAAGAAGCATATGGGGGTTGGAATGAGGCCCTGAGAAAAAGGAGGTTTGGAGGGAAAGGAGAACACACACCAGATAGGCAGAGCAGGAAAACAGAACATTGAAAGGCAAGTGCATCTTGTAGCATTCAGCCAGGAGAATAAAGCATGTCTATCTGAACACTGCCACAGTCTAAAAGAAGCAAGGTAGATATTGTAGTTGCTGATACAAATATCCACTAATGGCGTTTTCGTTTGCCCAAGTGCGAGAACCCTTTAAAGCCACTGACTGTCTTGATGTAAATAGAGAAAACACTCTTTCTCGGGTGGGAACTAGATAACTTTGCTGTCCCCTGAAGCCTCTCAAAATCGAAGTTTCTAAAGACTGAAAATCTTTCTGAATCAATTCTGACAACTTCCTTGTGTTAACCTTTAAGTTCCAGAATTTGCATTAGAATTTAAATCAATTTAAAAAGTATCTACTGACACTTAGTGTACAGGTAGGTTACTGTCCAAGTTACTGGATGGGCCTAAGGTTGATTTAACAGGGTTGAAAGTATTACACAACCAACTGTCACACAGAAGAGTAAGACAGAATAACTAACACAGAGCAATAATAGAAAAGAGGTCCAAATGCTATGAAAACTCAAAGAGATAATAGTGGGGTCCTGAGAAAGGCACAATGCCTGTGCATTCGGAATGATGGAAGGAAGTCAGTTTAAGTTTCTAGATAGGAGAGCTCTGCCATTCATGTTTACTGTGTGAATGGTCCAGCCCTTCTGAATATCTGAGCATCAGCAGTGAGCTCACCTGAAGAATCTCTGCTTAATTTTATCAAAGGTGAAGACCAAAGCAGTTATTAGATATTAGAGACTATTAAAAGCCATAAAAAGTGATAGAAAGTGACATAGCTAAGGTGAGCAGGGAATGCAGACAGCCAGCTTTGAGCACTCAAGAATGGGTAAACTGAGATACAATACATTTTGCAAAAAAACCACAACTGATTAAAAAACAGATAAATTCATAACATTTTGTCAACTGGTAAACTGATAACATTTTCAGTAAGATTTAAAACTTCTGCTCTTGGGCGCCTGGGTGGCTCAGTGGTTTAAAGCCTCTGCTTTCGGCTCAGGTCATGATCTCAGGGTCCTGGGATCAAGGCCTGCATCGGGCTCCCTGCTCAGCAGGGAGCCTGCTTCCCCCTCTCTCTCTCTGCCTGCCTCTCTGCCTCTTGTGATCTCTCTCCCTCTGTGAAATAAATAAATAAAATCTTTAAAAAAAAAAAAAAACAAAAAACTTCTGCTCTTTGAAAGGTACCAGTAAAAAAAAATGAAAAGGCAAGCCACAGAGTAGAAAAATACATTTGCAAAAACATGTATCTGATAACATGTACCTGTAGTCCAAAATATATAAGGAACTCTTAATAACTCAATAATAACTCAATAATAAAGAAATAAACTAACCAGTAAAAAAAAAAATCTAAAACTTAAAAAAATGGAGGAAGAACTTGAGCACACACTTCACTAAAGGAGACAGAAAGATGGTAAATTAGCACATGAAAAGATGCTTAACATTATTAGTCATTTGGGAAATATGAATTGAAAAGAAAATGAGACACCAGTACAGCCTACTAGAATGGCTAAAACTCCCAAACTGACAAAGCCAAGTGCAGGTGAGGATGCTGAACAACTACAACTCTTACATACTACTGTTAGGAATATAAAATGATACAGGCACTGTGGAAAACAGTAGACAGTTTCTCATAAAATTAAATACACACTTATCCTACAACCCATTAATCCTACTTTACCCAAAAGAAATAAACCTTCACACACAAAACCTTTAAGCAAATGTTTAGCAATTGTAATGATGTATAAGCATTGCTTAAAACTGGAAAGAACCCAAATGTCCTTCAAATTGGTGAAGGGATAAACAAAATGTGGAATATCTGTGCAATAGAATACCACTCAGAAGAAAAAAGGAATGAATTACTCTGCTGTGAAAAACAGTATGGAGATTCCTCAAAAAATTAAAAACAGAAATTACCAAAAAGCCCACTACCATATGATCCAGCAATCCTACTTCTGGGTACATATTCAAAGGAAATGCAATCAGCATCTTGAGATATTTTCACATACATGTTCATAGCTACATTATTCACCATAGCGAAGAGATGGAGGCAACCCTAATGTTCATCAACAGATGAATACAGAAAATGTGGTGTATACATATAACGGAATATTCTTCAGCCTTAAAAAAATCCTGTCAGATGCTACAACATCAATGGATATTGAGGACATAATGCTAAGTGAAATAAGCCAGTCACAAAAAGACAAATACTACATGACTCCACTTATATGAGGTATCTAAAGTAGTCAAGCTCTTAGAAACACATAGGCTGTCAGGAGGGGGAAAGGGGAGTTATTCAATGGGTATAGAGTTTCAGTTTTGCAAGATGAAGAAGTTGTACAGATGAGTTGCACAACAACATGTATCTAGTCAGTTAACACTATGGCACCATACACTTAAAAAATAGTTGAGATGGTCAATTTTCTCTTATGTGTTCTTTGCCACAATTAAAAAAAAGAGAGAACATCTAGTCACACTGATACTATTGATACAACATGGATAACTCAAATGCATTATGCTAAGTGAAAGGAGACAGACTCAAAGGCTTATTACTGTATGACTCCATTTATATGACACCTAGAAAAGGTAAAACTGCAGAGACACGAAACAGACCAGTGCTTTCTAGGTCCTAGGGATAGACTACGGAGGGTACAAAGGAATTTTCCTGGCTGATGGAACTGTTCTATATCCTGGCTGTGGTGGTAGTGGTCATACAACTGTAGGCATTCTTCAAAACTTGACAAACTGTACATTAAAAAGTGTAGAGTTGGTATATTGCACAATGAGGATGCCATTAATAGAAATAAAGAAGTGAGGAATTGAGAGTTGGCAGGAAAGAACTGGACTTTGAACATGGTAACTTTGTGACGCTGATGAAAACAATCCAGGAAGAGAGGTTCAAAGGTGATTGCAGAATGGTTGAAAAAGAAGAAAAAAAGAATGGTTGAAATTTTTGAGGGAGATTGATACATAAAGACCTCCCTCCACCCCCAAAAAATCTTGAGTGACAGCAGGATGCGAGAGAAGGAAGAGAAGCTATCAAAGCTGAAGAAAACACAACCCAGAAGCAAGAGGAAAACCAGATGGTACAGTGTCCCAGAAACGAAAGGAGGAGGACATAGAGAAGGAAGGAGTGGTGGACAGTGTTAAGTGCTGACCCAGGGTGAAAGAGCCTGCTGGTTGAACAACTGAGAAGTCAATACTGACGTTGATGGAAGCACTTGTACTAAGTGCTGCACACTGCACAAGACTGGGTATGAGAAACTGCAGAGTGACACTTCTACCTGGTTTGAATGGGCTTCAAGAGAATTTCAGATTTTGGCTGAACTCCAGGTGGGCATTTGTGAGAAAGTGGACCTTTCCATAAGCAGGGAAGCTTTTGCTTGTAGGTAGGTCTCTACCTACAAGCTTATCACATGCTTTTGGAAATGTTCCATGTCAACATTCAAAAGACTGTGCTATCTTGGAAATTAAAGCTAATGCAAATTTATCCACGTAATCAATAACCATTTGCCAAAGCAGCACTGCATATGGATTACTCTTGTTCACCCTTTATGTAGTACAATACAGCATCTTGGGAGAGGGAGAGAGACATAGCACTTCATAGCTATAGAAGCCAACATAAATTTCCAGTCAAATATTGGAGTGACAGTTGCTGTCTGAGAAGTGTTGGCCTCCGTGCTGCGTGTACGTGTGTGGAGGTAGTAATGTGTGTGTGGGCTTGTCTAAAAGCTCAGAATCCCAACTCTTGCCTTAGACATTTAGGATTTCATCAGGTTCTTTTTTTGTTTTGTCTTAAAAGCTTTGCTGAGGTAAAATTTATGTATCATGAAACTTGCCATTTTTTAGTGTGAGTCAATGATGTTTAGTGTAGTTTTATTTGTGCAGTGATTGTCACAATTCAGTTTTTTAAAAAGTTTTTTTAAAAAAAGATTTTATTTATTTATTTGAAGAGAGATAGAGAACAAGCAGGGGGAATGGCAGGCAGAGAGAGAAGCGATGTGGGACTCAAACCCAGGATCCTGGGATCATGACCTGAGCTGAAGGCAGATGCTTAACTGACTGAACCACCTAGGCGCCCTAAAAGATTTATTTATTTTAAAGAGGGAGAGAGAGTGAAAGAGAGCAGAGGGAGGGGCAAAGGGAGAGGGAGAGTACCTCAAGCAGGCTCCCCGCTGAGCAGGGAGCCTGAGGCCAGGCTTGACCTCATAACCCTGAGATCATTACCTGAGCAAAAATCAAGAGTTGGCTGCTTAACTGACTGAGCCACCAAGGCAGCCCCACAATTCAGTTTTTAGATCAATTCCAATACCCCAGAAAGCTCCCCATGCATGTTTGTAGTCAATCTTTGCTCCTGCCCTCAGTCCCGGGCAACCACTGATCTATTTTTGTCTCTCTAGCTTTGCCTCTTTCTAGAAATTTCATTCAAATTGAATCATTCAATATACAATCTTTTGAGTCTGTCTTCTTTTGCTGGACCTAATAGTTTTGGGGTTTATCCATGTTGTAGCAGGCACTAGCAAGCAGTTCCCTTATAGTGCCGAATGGTATTACTCCATTGTATTGAAATGACATGTTTAAAAAAAAAATGATATGTTTTGCTTATCCATTCACCAGCTGATGGACATTAGGATTGCTCCTGTTTTTTTTTCTTATTATGAATACTACTACTGTGAACATTCATGTTCAAGTCTTCGCATGGGCATATGTTTCCATGTGCTTATTGCTGGCTATTCACATATCTCTTTGATAAAAGGTCTATTCAAATCTTGTCTATTTATTTATTTTTAAAGATTTTATTTATTTATTTGACAGAGAGAGAGAGAGAGATCACAAGTAGGCAGAGGCAGGCAGAGAGAGAGGAGGAAGCAGGCTCCCTGCGGAGCAGAGAGCCCATGTGGGCCTCGATCCCAGGACCCTGAGATCATGACCTGAGCCGAGGGCTGAGGCTTAACCCACTGAGCCACCCAGGCACCCCATAAGTCTTGTCTATTTAAAAAAATTGAGTTATTTTGTCTTATTGAGTTGTAAGAGTTGGTCTGGTTCTTAACGGCAGACAAACAGTCTGGATGGAATGTATGCTCTCTGAGGCCAGGTTGATTCTCCTGACCTTACGCCTTCACCTGCCACCATCACTAACATGTTCCCAGCCTACCTCTTTAGTACTCATTTCTTTCGTCTCTTTCAGAATCTTTCGGGATCAAAATCCCAGGCATTATGCTCTAGCATGTACTATTACATCCTCTTATTAATCTTATCCACCCCAAAGTCCCATCCCTCCACCATGTCCTGTAACACATTTATTAAAAACAACTCCCAGTCACTCTCAACTTAGTCTTTAATGTCTCTCTCACTTCCTCAGGAACTGAAACTCTGCTTTCACTCGAAGACCACAGTGTCTTTGAAACCTGCTGACTCACAGGGAGGAGGGTAGATGACTTCTTGCTTCCCAATGCCACACTCAGATCCCTGTCCCTGTCATCTCTCAATAGCTGCCAACGCTTTCTTTTCTGAAGTCTATTCCTTCCATTAATATTATCTTTTGCCTACCTTTTTTGCTAATGTTGCCAGTTTACATTTTTTCTCTTTTTAGTTGTTATCTTCAAGGACTGAAAATTCATGTTTCTCTACCTCTACACATCACAGTCCTCTTGGCTTACTACGAGCAAATAGAGTAAGAGTACTTTCTATCCCATTCAACACCTAGGTTCCTCAGCCCACTCTAGACTTCCAAATCATTCAAATCACTCAGCTTTTAAGACTGTTTTTGTGTGCTGAGTAGCAGTGGACCCTAATGACCATACCCCATTTATTCCTGAAACTTTCTCTTCCTCTGGCTCTCATGACAGCCTCTTCTAGGTCTCCTACCTCTCTGCTTTTCTCCCTCATTTCCTATGTGTAGGTTCTCCTGGGTAATTGTTTTTGGACTCTAAAAAGTCTATTTCCACCCGTGAGCTCTGCTATTGGCTGAACTGTGGACTCTCTACCCCCATTTATATACTGAAACTCTAATTCCCAGTGTGATGGTATTAGGAGGTGGGGCCTCTGGGAGGTTAATTAATTTAGATGAAGGTAGAGTCCTCCTGATGGCATTGGTGGCCTCATGAGAGGAGATACCTGGGAGCTTACTCTTGCTCCTTCTCCTGCATGAGGACACAGTGCAAGCCAGGAAGAGAGCTCTCGCTAGAACCTGACCATGCTGGCACCGTGATCTCACACTTGCAGCCTCTAGAACTGTGAGAAATAAACATCTATTGTTTAAGACACTCAGTCTGTGGTATTTTGGTATGTATGGCAGCCCGAGCTGAGTAAGATAACTAATGAGGCTGTACAAGCTGCAGAGCCATATTTCCAAGTGCCCGATGGTCCTTTCTGCCTGGATGTCTTAGTCCCAAGTCAAACTCAGTATGTTCAAGCCTCACCTGGTATTTTCCCTCCTCAACCAGCTTTTACTCCTTTGCTTCACATATGTGTTATTGCACTAGCATATAACTTTGTTCATCTTTGACTTTTATTAATTTCTTGTTAAATATTGTTATTACCTCTGAGATGCCTTTCCTTCCATCTCTTTTCTGTTTTACAGTTTCTGTATTATTTCGAGTTCTACCTCAAATGTCATCTTCCTGCATCTACTCCTCTCAGAACACCTTACAGAATAAAGAAAGACTGTAGTGTTATCTGATTACACTTTAACGTTTCCACATGGCCAGAGAAGAAATTCCAGACTCTCTAGTTTGCTTTCCAAGAACCTCTATTGGTCTAGTATGAATATATTTTTCCCAGTTTATCCTCAGAACTTCCCTCTGTGCCTTCTATTTTTGCCAAATCACCCACTGCTTACTGTTTCTTTAGAACTTTAAATATGCATGTATTTTCCTGCCTGTTGGCCTCACCTGGATTGGTATTTATTTCACTGGCCATTCTGTCCTCCTTTAAGGCCTATACCAAGCACCACCTCCTCTATAAGGTGGAAGGGAAATAAGGAATCTGGCTGTCCATGTGAGTGTCTCTCCCACCCTCAGGACTCAGTGCATGCCTTTTTTTTTTTTTTTTTAAAGATTTTATTTATTTATTTGACACAGAGAGATTACAAGTAGGCAGAGAGGCAGGCAGAGAGAGAGGAGGAAGCAGGCTCCCTGCTGAGCAGAGAGCCCGATGCAGGCCTCGATCCCAGGACCCTGAGATCATGACCTGAGCCGAAGGCAGAGGCTTTAACCCACTGAGCCACCCAGGCGCCCGCAATGCATGCCTTTTGAAGCTTGTTTTGTGAGAGGATGACCTTTGTAGATAAAGAAGGGCACATTTCTAGATTTTTTTTTTTTAAGTAGACTGCCCGCCCAACATGAAGCTTGAACTCACCACTAGACCCTGAAATTAAGTCATGTGCTGTACTGACTGAGCTAGCCAGGCACCAAGAACGGCACATTTCCAGCTGGGTGCAGGGATAATGCTCTCACTGCTAGACCTGTCTCAGGTATGGCTTTCAGATTTCTCAAGGTGGACTTCAGCTGCCCTTGAGCGATAAGTGGCCGCACTAATCCCAGTCTACTCTGTGTACACTTATTGATGGTCATGCCTTCTCTTCACTGCTGAGTCAAAGTTCCCGGAGGACAGACTTCAGGCCTGGTTCAGCTCTGGGCTTCCTAAGAACCTAGCATGGTACCCTGCTAGACAAATGTTTTGATAAACAGAATGGATTTATGAAAACAAATATGGGTTAGACAATCAAAGTGATTTATACTTATGAAGAAGCTGAAATTAGTTGAAGGTTTCCTTTTGTGAAAAAATAAAATAGCCACAAAACTACTAAGAATGTTGTGTATGACAGTAAAAGAGGAGATCAGGGATGATCAGTACATTACCACATCTGACTTGGTGGTAAACTTCTGAGTCTGCAGACTTTCTAAAGCCATCCACTTCACGGGCAGCTTGGCACCTGTTTTGTTGTGTACGCTATAGTATTCTTTATCATACATGTCTCTGGCAAGACCAAAATCAGCAACCTTGACAGTGAATTTTTCATCCAGCCTATGGAAAGGACAAGAATTATTACTGGTGGCTGAAACAGAATAATTTACAGTGATGCTGAATATCTACAGGTCAGAACAAGGACTTCATATCTGAAATCCATAACTTTTGCAGAGTGGGCTTCATCTGGCCTCTGATTAACACTAAATTACAATGAAATTCTTGAATGAAAATGCTCACCATTTATATTATAAATTCAACAGGTCAAGGAAAGAGATCAATGACTGATGTGGCATAAGAAAATCCTTTTTGCTTTAATGGTAATAAAGTTGGTCCCCCTCTTAGCTTTCCTTTGTTGCTAAATCAAGTATGCCAACTGACTACACCAAGCAATCGCAGATCTCCACTTGTTATTTTACTAGTAATACTCAGCTTTGTGGGGGGAGATATGACAGAGGACTGTTATTCTACCTTTTCTTTCTCAGATGGGCTAGGTTATTACATAAAACTCATATATTCCACCACTGTGTAACAGAGAAATAGGATACATAGTAAAGCCTCTAACAAAAACAACAAGGCTCAACAAAAACCAATTTCCGCTATCTGAGGCTATGCTCCTTTGTTTAAGCTGGCTTTTATGTAGTTACATTGAGCAAAACCAAGGTAGGAAATTAATAGCACAGCTCTCTCATTCACACATACCATAAGTCATGAATCAGTGCTATGTGAGGAAAGCACTGAATCCATTACAAACTGTTGACTGTTGAATTATACAGCCCAGGCAGCCAGACACAAATAAAGCTCTTTGTATATTCATTCCCAAATACCATTTTTGGTACGGCTTCTGCAGGCTGACTTCAAATCCAGTCTTAGGAAGTTGCAATATGTTGGTATTTGTGTTACCAGCCCTCTCCTTTTTACTGTAAAATGCTGAAGATCAAATTCTCCCTCCCCAACACTAATGCAGTGTGAAACCACAACATTGGGGGCTACTGGTGGGAAGGGAAAAGAAAAGTAAAAGCACACAACAGCTGTTTAAGACCCCCTCTGGAGAATTCCTTTTAAATTCTCCATTTGATAAAGCCTGAAAGCCCCACCTACCTCCCCAGTGCTTACATAGCGATTTAAAACTGTAATGGATATAAAGGACTTTTGCATAAGAAGAGAAAACATCCTCACTCGTCTTCAACAGTGGGAAACAGATTCCTCTTTGTCACTTAATTTGGACTGTGGGCACAGGGATTCTTATACTTACATACAGTTTCTTGCAGCCAAATCTCTGTGGACAAACTTTTTGCTTGCAAGGTATTTCATGCCTTTGGCTACTTGAAGACCAAATCCAATAAGATCTTTTACAGTTGGGTTCTGCAATCAAAGAGAATTGAAAACGCATTTAGCTAAGTAACTGATGATCTAGCTATGATCTCAGAATTCTAAAATGTTTATAAGAATTATCTTGTTTCAAACAGTAACTTGTTCCTTGTTGATGACAGCAATCATTTATTAGATATTTATTATTTGCAAAGCACCAGGCTAGATGTTTTTGTGAATTTTGGCTAATCCTTATATACTTCTGTAGGATGGATTCCAGATGGGGAAATGAAAGTGTTTTAAAATTATTCTGGTATGGTGGGGACAACAGATGGAAGACCACTGCCATTGAAAAGATAGCTAGTTACTCACAATTCCGATGGGAAGGGGGCACGCCATGCCAAGAAGGCCACAGAAGGAGACACCAGGGTTGGTCTAGGAGGCAGAGGTAGCAAGGAGAAAACATAGGCAAGAGCTTGTTTTGTGGTTTCTGAGGGAGGGTAAGCAGATTTAGGACTGGCTAGTTTGAATAATTTCAGCAGGTTCTGGGTTGTAGGGACTATCTGCAGTTGTCTGGTACCTGGCCCTGAAGTGATCAGAGCAGGTGGATGGTGTCTCAGAGTGTGAGAGTTCTTTAAAGGAGGTGATTGGGGTATGGGCTCTGGATTGGTTGGTTTGCTTCTGAAAGAAGGAAGTTAAGTTGTTTAGTATCTTTGGGAATTTGCTAGTTCTGGGAAGGGCAGGCCCTCCAAAGTCAGCAAGGAACCAGAAGTCAGAGCATTAGAAATACATGGTTAACCTAAAATTTGTATGGAACCACAAAAGACCCCAAACAGCCAAAGCAATTTTGAAAAAGCAAAGCAAAGCAAAGCTGGAGGCATCATGATTCTGGACTTCAAGCTCTATTACAAAGCTGTAGTGATCAAGATAGTATGGTACTGGCACAAAAACAGACACATAGATCAATGAAACAGAATAGAAAACTCAGAAATGGACCCACAGCTATGTGGTCAACCAATCTGTGACAAAGCAGGAAAGAATACCCAATGGAAAAAAAGACAGTCTCTTCAACAAATGGTGTTGGGAAAATTGGACAGCCACGTGCAGAAGAATGCAACTGGACCACTTTCTTATACCATACACAAAAATAAATTCAAAATGAATTAATGAAAGACCTAAATGTGAAACAGGAAACCATCAAAATCCTAGAGGAGAACATAGGCAGTAACCTCTTTGACTTTGGCAACAGCAACTTCTTACTGATACATCTTCAGAGGCAAGGGAAACAAAGGGAAAAATGAACTACTGGGACTTCATCAAGATACAAATCTTCTGCACAGCAAAGGAAACAATCAATAAAACTAAAAGGCAATCAACGGAATGGTAGAAGATATCTGCAAACGACATATTGGATAAAGGGCTAGTATCCAAATTCTATAAAGAACTTACCAAACTCAACACGCCAAAAATAAATAATCCAGTTAAGAAATGAGCAGAAGACATGAATAGACATTTTTCCAGAGAAGACATACAAATGGCTAACAGACACATGAAAACATGCTCAACATCACTCATCATCAGGGAAATACAAATCAAAACTACAATGAGATCCCACCTTACACCTACTGGAACAGGTAAAATTAACAATACTGGAAATAGCAGATGTTGGTGAGGATGTAGAGAAAAGGGAACCCACTTAACACTGTTGGTGGGAATGCAAACTGGTGCAGCCACTCTGGAAAACAGTATGGAGGTTCCTCAAAAAGTTAAAAATAGAACTATCCTATGATCCAGTAATTGCAATACTAGGTATTTATCCCAAAGATACAAAAATACTAATTTGAAGGGGCACATGCACCCTGACGTTTATAGCAGCATTATTAATAATAGGCAAATTATGGAAAGAGCCCAAACATCCATCAACTGATGAATAAAGAAGTGGTGTGTGTGTGTGTGTGTGTATCCATTACACACACACACACACACACACACACACACACACACACTGGAATATTACTCAGCCATCAAAAAGAATGAAATCTTGCCATTTGCATTACACAGATCTCCATGTGATAGAGATAGACTATATTATGCTAAGTGAAATAAGGCAGTCAGAGAAAGATAAATACCATATGATTTTACTCATATGATGAATTTAAGAAACAAAACAGATGACATTAGGGCAAAAAGCTGAAGCTGATGAGAGGTGGCATATGTGGCTATGTTGGGGAAAGTGTTCTAGGCAGATGGAACAGCAAATGCATAGGTCCTGAGTTACGAGAGTGGGTGGTACGTTTGAAGAATACTAAGGTACTCATTTGTAATTAATTCTTCATTGTTTTGCTTTCTGGAGTTAAAACTCCATGTGGGCTGAGGCTCATTCTGCCTCTTTGTTTTGCTGATTCTGGCACACAGTAGGGACTCAAAGATGATTAAATATACCTATTAGAGGGATGGTAGATCAAGGCAGCTTACAGGACAGGTAAGAATCACTGCCCCTGAGAAACCCTTCTAGGTACCACTATCTTTCCATCAGGATAGGGGATCTTGAGGTACAAGTGAATTGAATCAGGCTCTATATATCTGAATGGTGGAAACATTTTACATGTGCTTCTTTAACTAAGTGCTTTTAAAAAGGTTCAAAACAGGGACATTTTGGAAGACTGGCTGGCTGACAGCTAGTTTACCAGTTTGTAAGCTTGGTAATATACTTACATGAGTTTCATTTCTAATGAAATTTCGAAGATCTCCATGTTTCATGTACGGTAGGACCACTAGTGGAGACCCCTCACTTCGAAGGCAGATTCCCAAGAGTGAGAGAACGTTTGGATGACTAAAATCTTTCATGATGATTCCCTCGGTCAGAAACTGGGAAACTTCGCCTATGTCAGTGATTCCTGAGAAATCCAGCAGTGGAGACATTAACTTCATTATGAACCAATAAATACTTTGTCAAGTTCAGATAGGGAGAGTTATGGAAAGTAAAACCACATGGGTGAATCCTGTCCTGACACCCCATCCTCAGAGTGTTTTTTTATAATACATTTGAGTAAATGATGTCACCCTGTAATGTGTCTTCAAGTCACCCCCAAACTCTAGCAGTTAGCTTGTCTCATACAGAAAAAGAAGAGGGAAGTAGGCTAGTCCATTTCTGCAGTGGGTGTCTAGGGCAGGGGTTGGCAAACTTCTATAAAGGGCCAGAGAGTAAATATTTTTGGGCTTTGTGGGTCATATGGCCTTTGTTGCAAATATTCAACTCTGCCAATGTAGTGCAAAAGCAGCCACAGACAATTATTTATGAAACAGTCATTGGGCCATAGTTTACTGGTCCCTGAAATAATAGGGTTTGAAGACCAATTGTCATTTGGTATCTAAGTAGACTTTTCTGGTATAACAGTTTCTGATCACGTCCAGATAGAGATCCTGAGGGAGTGACACTAGTTAGCATTGATGAAAGGTTAATGACCTTTAATTTATTAATCTGACTAGTACCAGTGTCAGTGATGATATATATATGTATATATATATATTTTACAATGCAATGAATTCTGAGATCTGGAAGTCCTCAGGTGGATGGAATAGAGATTATGTGGATGGAAAAGAGATTAATACACACCAGGACAGAAGGATTGTTCTGAGTACACTGAGCAGTGGTGCCATTTTGTGAGGCAGATTTACTGACAATCATTCTTAATCCTTTACAGTTTGTAGTTAGGTTTCATATAAACTGTCCCTTTAATTACATTGTGGTCAGACTTCCAATAAAATCAACCATGTAGAACAGTGTTCAGTATGAGGACTAATGTAAAAAAGGTTGGAATACTTCTGGCAATAATGTATCTTGGAAGAAAACCTTTCACTTGTGCACTAACAGCTTATTAATTCTGATAAAAATCTGTAATATAGCTGGTTAACACTTTTCAGGCTACTTCAAATTATAAGCAGAAATTTAGCAATATGGGTAGAAAAGGCAAGCACGCTGACGTGTGAGAACTGTCAGGAAAGGAAGCCAGGAAAATTCTAGTATGACAAGTACACTGGGTTGCACAAGATTTATGCCTAATTATGACTCCAGGTCATCAATAATCTTAGTTAATATCTGGAAGCATTCTCTGTTTCTTAAACAGAGTATACATTCCTTTTAATGAAGATTTTCTCAATAACATCTAAAATTAAGAAAAAATTCTAGCATTTAAAGGGGGTAAGTATCACTTGTTTAGGAAGTTCATTTATGTAGAATATCTTATTCCCCCCAAAATGCAGATAAATGAGATATTGCCACACTTAATGATTTTTCAGTTTCTGCTGGCATATTTTTCTCCTGTTTGTCTTTTTTCATTTTTAAGTCTTTTTAATGGTAATTCTGGTTAAAAAAATAATTATAGTAATTCTTTTGGGTAAAATGAGTCATTACTACTGGATGTGCCAACATGCTTCCAATAGTTTCCATAAATGTCACTTGCAAAACAAGTATTATAAGCCAAACACAGTTAAATGATACTCAGTTCATCCAAGAATGTCATTTCACCAAACTTTTTTTTATGAGGGCTCTAAGAAATAATTTCTGAGGGAATATTTCAATAAGAATTTAGACCAACCAAATTTTCAGGATTAGGTCCCTAATTCTAGCAGTAGCTGATTTTTCCACAAGGGAAGGTGTAAATCAACATTCTATTAAGAACTACTTATTAGTTAGTAAACCATGAACGGTTACTCCATTGTTAAATAAAATATCACTTACGATTCAAGGATTTCACAGCACAGTGAATTTTCTTGTCATCATTGTCCAACAAAGTCCCATGGTATACACACCCAAAATGTCCTACATGAAAGGGAATTTGGTTAGTGTTACATTACTTTTAATTAAGCAATTATCACTTGAAAAGCCCTTCCTGATCTTTATTTCCTTCTTTTTCTTACATGACAAAAAAATGCATTGTTTCTTATACTTTTGATTAAGAGTACCACCATGTGTGTTTATAAAATATGTAGATGTAAGGTATTTCACCCTAAGATATAAACAATATGATTATTTAATACATGCTAAAAAAATTTAGGTGATGTAACTTATTTTTTTTTTTTCCAAGATTTTATTTATTTATTTCACAGCAGGAGAGAGATCACAAGGAGGCAGAGAGGCAGGCAGAGAGAGAAAGGGGGAAGCAGGCTCCCTGCCGAGCAGAGAGCCCGATGCGGGCCTCGATCCCAGGACGCTGAGATCATGACCTGAGCCGAAAGCAGAGGCTTTAACCCACTGAGCCACCCAGGCGCCCCCAGACAAATTTTTTAAAAAGATTTATTTATGNACAAGAGTAGCATCTGCCTCATAAAATAAATTTATTATTTTTGGGGCGCCTGGTTGGTTTAAGCATCCCGACTCTTGGTTTCAGCTCAAGTGGTAATCTCAGGGTCATGCGATTGAGCCCTGCATTGGGCTCTGTGTTGACCGCAGAATCTGTTTACGATTCTCTTTCTCCCTCTGCCCCTCCCCACTGTGCACACTTCCATGCTCTTTCTCTAAATTAAATAAGTCTTATAAAAAAGAAGTTCATTATTTTTAAGGATCAAATAATATCTTTTAAATGTGAAAATAAAGTTTTATCCCATGAAGAAATGCAATAAAAGAAGCTCCTTCAAATCCAGTAAATTAAACTGAAATAAAAATGTTACCATTAGAAATAAGATTAGTATTGTAGAATAAGGATTTCCCCCATTAGTCACCGGTTAATACGTAATCCAGGTTGGCAGAAACTGAAAGTCAACTGCCCAAATGAAGCAAATTCACTCTGAGTCATTTCATCTACTTCTCTCTGGCTTTAGCCACATCAGTTTCCAACGGTAGCCTTTCATCTAGTGGCAGTAATTTTCCCCAAAGGTGCCAAATGTCTGATAGCTGTGTAAGTCACTCATTAATTAGTTCATCCATCCAGCCAAGATTCCCTGAGTTCCTAGTATGTGAGTGTCAGGCATTAGCTTACCATTTTGTAATGTAAAGATGAATAAAATAAAACCTATGCTCTTGCGGGCTCATTTTCTACTGGGAAAAACACAGAAATAATACTTAATATTTACAGAATCATTAATGGTTACTACCTCCTAAGAGAAATAATTGCCATTTTAGCCCCTTTACTGATGAAAATTAAAAATTCTAGTTTTACAATGTATAGAATTAAAACATAATTGGTGAGGCCACATACTCTGAAACGGGTACAATTTCTGGGATTTATAGGCTAGTAATAGAACTATATATTACTCTGATGTAAAACAGGTTTGTTAATAGTGCAGCTACTATTCGGGAAGAGGAACGTGCTAAGGATTAAAATCTGGAATCTGTTGTAGAAGAACATGTGGATGCTATCACAGGAAAATGGGAAAGCCGTGTGTTCATATAAGGCAAACTGTCCCATCAGCTTCTTCCGCATCATGCTGGCAGATGCCTGCTACCTTTTGCAGCACATATAGAATAAAAGGGATCAGAGGCCATTCAGTATCAATGGCAAAAGCTTTTTAGAAAAAAAAGAGGAGTGCAGTTCATTTCCTGGCTTCTGGTTGCTTTCTTTTCCTGCTAAATATTTCCTCAAACATTGTGTATGCAAGCTGTTATTGCTGCTTGGCTGGCTTATTACAAATATTCCTCCTCTTTGTATAAAGAAATTGGAGTGCGTTGTAGAGATGATATATGCTGCTTCAGATCAGGGGAATGCTATAAATTCCATCTTTTGATGCTGTCCAGCAGTGTACAAACTGCTATAAACCAGGATTTGACAGAGTTAGTCACTGTTCTCAGGGTAAAGAAAGACTAGAGGAAAACGAGCAAAAATATTGGAACTTAATGATTTTCATAGACGTAAACTGCACCTTCCAAGAAACTATAGTTGCCATTATGAAAAAGATGAGGAAAGAATGTGATTTATTTTTTATGTTTAGGAGATTATCAAATTGCCCCCCTGCACAGGGGTAAACCCCCATGGATATGATTTGTATGGCCCATTTCTGCAGAACAGAAATCAAGTGCACTTGTTATCACTGTCCTGTCAGTTGCTTTCACCATTGTCTAAGCTCCTAATCTGCAAAGGCAGAAGATAAAATGCTTACTGGAAAATTGTATTTAACAAAAAGCTGAGTGGAAATACTTACCTCTTCCTATGACTTCATTGAAATGCACAATCAGGCTACTCGGCCCAATTACTACGTGCTGGACTGCCTGGACCAGCTCTGGATTTAGAGCACTGAGGTCAATGTGGACAGTATTTTGCAATAATGGACTGGATATATCAGAGTCCCCACTAGTAAGCATGGGGGAGAGGTCCGTCAGAGGATACTGTACTTGTCTGCATGATCCGTTCTGAGATGAGTTAGGAAACTGGTCTGCAAGATAAAGCAAAGTTATTAGAAAACAAAGTGACACCTCACTTAGTGGAAACTACAACAGGGCAACAAATTAAATTGATAATGAAGTCTGGCTTTTATAATTTAAGGAATGGTAGTTTTATAATTGAATGAGGCTAGGAAAAGCTTTTACAAAGGAATTGGTTTAATAAAAACGATAATTTGGGAAAAGATACTGGCTTACATATACCAGAGCTGGAACAAAATGTTTATAAATTTCATTTTAAATAAACTAAGCATAAACTTTGAAACCTTGTTTACTCTCATTTCCTTAGACATTTCTATTTTAATATATAGCAAAAAGCCATGCTTGAGGTTTATTTTTTAATATTCTATATTCTTAAGATTGGGAAGTAGCAAAAGTAGTTTGCTTTTGAGAGCCTAGTGTTTATTAATGGAATTAATTAGTATTGCTCAACATCTATACGGATTCCTGGCCAAGGGAAAGTATAGTATAGTGAAATCAGAAATATATAATGGTTAAATTTTCAGAATTGAAGGCTTTTCACATTAGTGGTAAATTCTCCCCTGTGTGTTGATGACAGCAGATATAATGGGATCGCCATTCAGAGAAAGCTAGTATTGGGTTAGTGTGCCATCCCCACTGCTTAGTTGAGGGTACTTGGAAAGGGATCAGCATTCCTTCTAAGTTGATCTTTA
>LNAC01000179.1:2482623-2575209 GCA_002007465.1 Ailurus styani
TCTAAGTTGATCTTTACAACCAAAGCTCTATAAGAGCCTCAGGCCAGGTTCTCTACTGCAAGGTGAAGCATTTTCATAAGAAATTGTGGAGGTGAAGATAAATTTCTTAGTGAGAAACAGGGCAGAGGAACCACCAGCTGCTTTGCCCTTTCCACTGGGAATCCAAACATATCAAGGAGAGGGCATCATGTCTGCAATTGATATGAAGATGGACTAGGCAGGGTGTTGAAATATATTAGTATATAACATGGGAAGAGGCAAGAGGGTTTGGGAGGGTCCCTGTTGGCACTAAAGATAATGTAACTTATTTGCAAATGACTAGGAAAATAAAAACTTGAGAGTGGGGCATAAAAAGAAAGTTGATGGTACCCTGACTATTACTAACCCCGTTTAAGCATTTTTAGTATTTTCCATAGTGGACAGTTTGGTTATTATCAATTTGGCAAAGCAGTAAATCTCAACAGTGGTTCCGCAAGTTTTGGGGGCCACTTATAATTACAGTAACTAACTGGAGATAAGACAGATACATCCTTAAAGGAAGGATGCAGAACCTCTAGTGAGCACCTGGAATGTTGGGTGGGCAAGGGAAGAAAGAAGCTTAGCTGGGTGCCCAGGCTCCTTTAATCCCACAGTCTGGCTTTTCAAAACGTCCCCAGGGGAAAGAAATGCAAATAAGCCTCTCTGGCCTTATTTCCTTCACCTTCACTTTCCAAACCTTTGCACCTGGAGATCAGAGTTCTAAATTCTCAGGGTGCAGAGACTGAGGGAAATCCTTGGTGAGTTACAGGAAAAAGTCCTCTCCCATAGAAATTCTTCTGGCCCTTAAGCTAAGTTCAAACACGTGCAAACCCAAATTTAAACCACTGATGTGAGATTCAGTTGTAATGCCACAGAGAATTCTGGGTCTGCATGAGACTGATTGGGAGGCTGTCTCCACCAGACATAGGAAAGCTGTGTAGCTGCCTCTTCATTAGATGCTGGCTGCGGATTCCCTCATTCTCCTCCCTGGATGACCTTTTTCGTCTATTTTACTTTTCCATGTCTTGAAGGTTCAGGTTCAATGTAGGAAAGATGATGAAACTCAAGCTTCTCAGCTATGTTGAAAGAGGTTTGTTCAGTAACAAGGTTGAAGGATTACATTAGCTTTTAAAAAAAATTACTTGTGAATTATAATGATCTCAGATTAGAGCTATTGTGAACATAAAATACTAATAGATGTAAATTTCAAAGCTATAAACTGGGTTTGATTTGTTCATGTTGTTAAGAGCATGGATTTTCAAAGGCAAATGGAATCATGTGGGCAAAGCCAATATTTATATGTATCTCTATAGAACTAATATAAGCTTCAAAAATTAAGAGGCAGTGAGGGTTGAAAAAGTTAAAATATGAGGTGCCTCATTGCTCTTGTACTTGTTTTGATGAGCCATTTCTAGTTTTCCAGTATCCCCAACCATCTATGACTCATTTTATTTGTCCAATGGTAAATATTCAACCAGGGAAGGGCTTGTACTTGACTCACGTCCTGGAACTTCTAAAGATAATGAAGCAGATACAATACAGACATTTTGCTTTTTCCAGGAGATTTGAAGTATTTTCTAGTTAACTTGACCAGTATTAGGCCTAGTGTTTTGCAAAGTAGATGGTGCTAACCACTCCTTTTTAAATGGCATAATTGAAGGTTTTTATTGGATAAGACTCAGAATATATTCAAGTCCTGGAGTGTTGGTGGATAAAAGGCTGTGTACTGACAGCTCACTGAGAATCCTTTAAAGGGATACTAAAGGTAGAATTTAAATGCTTGAGGATTAACAGGTTAAAAAAAAAGTATCAGTGCCCACTTATATTTAAGTAAATATAAGTTTTGTATCTTAAATCTTCCTGGCTTGTTAAAGAGTGCTTCACAATTTCTTAGCATTGAACTCAGACGATAAAGTCCTTACCTTTCCTCAAATGATTTAAAAATTAACATTTTTGTGAGAAGAAACCTTAAAGACTCTAAAGATCTAATGTAATATGTAAATGAGTCCATTTAAAAATAAGAGCCAATAGGAGTCAAATTAAATACTTCTTTGGCCGAAGAAGATGTAAATACTTCTTTTTTATTTTTATAAAAATAGAGAGGCAGAACCAAAAATAAACAATAATGCCACAACCCACTGAGGTATATGTATAGGTATTTCTTAGAACGATAAACTGAAATATACCTTCTGGAAAAGTAGCTCGGTAGTCTACAGATTCATTTGAAACCATTTCTGTAGTTGGGCTTACACTTCGGGCACTTACAAGCCTATCCAAATGAGGAGTGTGTACTCTTGCATCATAGCGAACTAATTCACTGCCCAGATCTTAAAACAGAGAGAGAGAAAGAGCTCGTTAAAGACTTGGCTATCATGGGTCCCAATAGACCTTGACCCAGTGACCAGAACTCATGGGTTTGTGGATTGCATATAAGACAACACACATGAATCGATGGCAATTTTAAATTGTAATGAGCGTATACTTTGGGTAACTTCTTAAAGCAAATAGTAAGAACAACAAAAAATGCACCTTTAATTTGCTTTCTCCTTTTCAGCCACAGGAAAAGCCCGAGTAATAGTAAGACTATTAATGATATTGAGATAACACCAACAATCAATCCTGTGAAATTCTGATCTGGTTGAATAATTACTTTTCCAAGGACGGTTGAAGAAACTGCTTGCTTCCACTAAAAATGACAAATAGAGAAAAGTCAGAATTTTGCCAAGATAAATACAAAATATACTACACAGGTTGAGTCACTCTCCTTGGACCCAAAGTACCAGCTGGTTATTAATGTTCTAGAAGTGGAATAATTGCCTTCAGAGCAGTAAGATATTACTCAATTCTGTTTCAGTGTTCAAATAATTAAGGGCTACTGATCCCTAAAGTACTTATATGATACTTAGCTGTTTATACTTGTAACTAGGTATTAGGGATAAAAAGATAAATAAAAACCAGTTTTTGATCTTGAGGAACTAAATTATCAAAGGGAGACAAATACATAAATAAGTGATAAGACAATATGAAATGCACCTTAGAAGTATGAATAATAAGTAAGAAACAGAGACCACAGGACATTCATTCTATCTTGAGGGGTTGGGTAGGGGGCAGAGAAGACTTCCGATAAGAGGTAAATAATCACATGGAATAATAAAGTTGTAAAATACTTTTATTTCAGTTTTGAAACAAAGAAGAAATCTTTGAGGATCCTTCTGGCTTTAAAATGGTATGATTTTTAGGATTTATGGTCCTTTTGAATTTCATACTCTGATATCATGATTCAGCCTTAAGTTTTATAGTATTTTTGTACTTTATCATTTCATAACTCTCCCCCCTCTATTTTATAACTTTTTAGAAGACTTTAGGAACCCTTTAAAATTCACTCATTCTTGGCGTTCTGACACATACTAGAACATGTGTGAACCAGGAAAACAAGCTAAGTAAAATAAGTCATACACACAAGGACAAATATTGTATGGTTCCACTTATATGAACTATTTAGAAGAGACAAATTAAAAAAGACAGAAAATAGATTAGAGGTTACCCAGGGCTGGGGAAGAGGAGGGAAAAATGATAGTATGGCTTAACTGTTCCAGCGTTTCTCTTTGGGGTGATGAAAAAGTTTTGGAATTAGTGGTGATAGTTGCACAATATTGTGAATGTAATTAATGTCATGGAATTGTACACTAAAAAACAGTTGAAATGGCAAATTTTATGATACATGTATTTTGCCACAATTTAGGAAAAATAAGGTAATACACTCAAAACCACTGAACTGTACACTTTAAATGTGTGCGTTGTATGGTGCAACATGAAAGAAGTTATTATACAATAGTTTAATTCCTATTTTACTTTGTTCTTGCATTTGAGGTCACTGTGGAGAGCAGCAGTATGTTGGCTCTGGCCTCCTAAGAGGCGGGGGGAGGGCACTCTGGGATGTGCCCTTATCCCTCCTGAGAGTTACAATAAATTTTGGCAAAAGCGGGGGATGATGGAGAGGGAGTGTGGGTAGGGAGGATTTTTGAGATCCACCCTCTGAAGCTTGGGAAGGAGAGACTGCAACAAAAACTTACTAAATCTAAAATAACAACTAAGAATCGAGGATGAGCTGATGAGCCAAAGCCAACACACAAATGAGCTTTAATGATTTATTTTAAGCCTGCAAGTGACATAATTACACTGGCATCTTTATTTACATCATGAGAGAAATGCAGGAATCCCACCTCTATATTTAGCTCGTTGTTCAATTTCAGCAGGTCATTGGGGACCTTGCATAAAACGGCTTCAGAATCTGAGTATATAGTCTCACAGCTCTTATTTCCAACTTTTAACACTTCACCTTTAACTGCTTCAGGGTCAATATCATTTCCCTGAAAGGAAAAAAGAGGTTGTTAACACTTAACAGTTTTGCAGGAATGCTAACAATTGTGAAAGAACACAGATATACTGCAAACATAGGCCACATTGTTTGCCAAGGCATATGATTTTATGATACTCATTTTCATGGGAATTTGGATAGTTGCAAGACAGCATGACCATTTTGGGGCACTAATTAGGATTCAGAGCATATAGCTTTTTATTATTTTTTAAAAGATTTTATTTATAAGGAATCTCTCCACCCAACGTGGGGCTCAAACTTACAATCCTGAGATCAAGAGTTGCATGCTGCACAGACTGAGCCAGCCAGGTGCCCTTACAGCTTTTCTATCAAGTCGGATTTTAGAGCAAAGGAGAGATTTTTGTTCCACACCCTTCCATCCAATGACCTCTTACCCATAATCACCTTATTTTTTTTAAACTAAAAGAAATATCTTAAACGTTTTATTTTTATGACTAATGACAATTCAGTATATGGTGCCTTTTTTTTATTATTATGTTCAGTTACATAACTAATGAATCATTGAGCACTACATCAAAAACTAACTGAACATAATCACCTTATTAACGTCTTTAGGGGGTATAAATGGTTGGCAAAAAGGAAGTAACCTTGAGATTCAGTTGTTGCAGTAACACTGCCTCATGCAGTGACACTGACCCTTGGCTTTACTTTTAGAATCACATTGAAAGAGCTTTACAAAATACTGATGTCTGGGTCCCATCTCTAGAGATTCTGAACTAATTGATCTATGTTAATGTATTCCTTTTGTGTTCAAGTTGGGCAATTTCTTTTCATCCTTCCTGCACAGCTGAGTCTTACACATAAATAAATTCATTTTTACAGAAATGCCTGTGAGATGCTATATAACTCTCATTATGATTTGAGAGCATGATTACATTATTTTGAACACTTAGTTACACACGGATTTAAAAAAATTATGCTACTTGACATATTTAGTTAATGAAGTACCTATTAGGAATTTAAAAAATACCAACATTTTGTTGAAGAAACCAATAATTAGCCTTGGGAAAGAAGTGAAAATGTAGGCACAACTTCTCATATCAAGACTTAACGAGTACAGTTGTTTATTAAAAGTTAAAAGGAGAATATATCAAAGCTTATTACTATTTTTCTTATAGACAAAGAGCAGCCAGTAATAACGACAGTACTGCTACTTTGTTTATGTGACCTTTAGTACTTGGCAAACCACTTTTATATACATTGTCTTACATGGATTTCAATAGATTGGTAGGTCAGAAATCCCTCTGGGAAAAGAAGGTAGAAGAAAATACTTCTTTCTAACATGAATCTGGAGTCTAAGAAAAAAAATGCATAGAGACAAACCCTATCCTTCTATTTTCTAGATATTTCCAGAGGCAGTCTGTGTATGCCATTGAACCAGGTCAGCCACACAGGGCAATTCAACATAAAAGCACATAAATCTAACAGGTCACTTTGGGGCTTCAAATGACAACTTGTTGGTTAGGTCTGAGGAGGGGTAAGGCACTCACTCACATATTGGAGGGAATTCAGGGAATGACAAAGAGAAGAGATTAAAGAGCCGCAGGGCTTGATTTATGAGGGAATGACTAAAATGTGTCTTGCTTGCTTAGATGATAACGAAGGCTGGGGGAAGGGATGGACATACTGCATTTGCCTTCCAATACTCCTTCTTTTAGGCACAGGTCTCCTTGGATGTGCATAAAGGCTTCTCTAAAACAAAAACAGGCCACTCAGCTAACACTGAACCCCTTTTCATTTGTGCCTAGTAGGGAACATACAATAAATCGTGATATACCCGTAATTACTATCAGCTTTGTATGTGTAATTGCTTTAAAAGTCTAGCATCCAAGATGTCACAAAAGGGATACTGGCCGTCCACTTCCATATGCAGAGGGGTCTGAGAAAAAAATAAAAATAGATACAGGGTACTTTTTGTCTTTTAAAATTAGCATATCTTTATGGAGTTGTGGGAAAAAATGCCTATGTTTAGAACTTTTTAAATTTACTTTTTATTATTTAATATGAATTAGTATTAAATAGAATATACAAATTGGTTCAGTTCCTCAGTCATTAAAATGGTAATATACTCTTTTAAATAAAGCAGCACAGAAAAAACTTTCTGGTCTTTAATCCCCTACACAAATAGAGCAATTTAGAATTAAAATTATCTCATTTTATCTTGTAAAGACACCCCCCTGAGGTAGATATTATTGTCATTCCAACTTTACACATTGAGAACTAAGGTTCAAGAAAGGACTGGGTCATAAGGCAAATCGAATTCCATTTGATACAAAATCTACTTATCATCTACTCTGTTAGACACTGTTCTAGTCACTAAGAATATAAAGATGAACAAGAGGTTTTTCTTTTCACCATAATGTTAAAATAAGTAAGTTTCTAAAGTGAAAACTAATTATTCCTAATGTGTTATGTTAGGATGTCCCTTATTTCTTTCATCTCCCACTCTGGACAGGTGTGACCCATGTCTGAGCTGGTTACAGAACACAGTAGATGATGGCAGTAGGTAGAATTTGAAAAACAGCATTATAGTAGGAGAGATCTTACAAGATTTCAAATATCCAGGTAGCCACAAGATTGAGTCTGGGAAAGCCACCTAGAGCAATGACGCGCAGGATGGTAAAGGACGCAGAGAGGCAACAGTCCAGAGAGGTTGGCAAGCAGAAAGTCAGTGAGCTGGTGGTGATAGGGACAGGAGGGGGAGATTTACACTTCCTCCAGAGGACAGGAGTCCCTCCGTTCAGAGACTAGGCAAAAGAACCTTCACAGAAGCCTTCAAAACTGAGTTCCACAGGGTGTTAACAGGCATTTGCAAAAATTTCCTGGTCATTTGGGAAAAGCTGCATGAACTAAAATTAAAATGGTTTCTTCATTGGTTAGTTGGGGGACTGTGAAACTGCTGATCTTCCTGCCTGTCCCCCCACTTTTCCTGCTTTAGCTGATATCTTCAGATTGGACCTGTGAAGCATCGCTATGACCATATACATCAATATGGTCCAAAATAACATAAATCCCAAGGTCAGTGTCAGGCAGTCTTTATTCCAGCATTACATACTGTACTTCTCTACTTTCCACAAAATATGCTCACTCACAAAAAAGTCACATAATAAGATAGGGAAAAAGATAGGGTTTCTTTACAAGTATCTAAAAATCAATTCTGTTTAAAGAGTTTAGAGCTATCTCACCTAACGAATTGTACAGATATCTATATACTATGATAGAAAAGTTTCTCTGTTATCAAAGGTATTTTGGTATACATTAAATGAAAGCTGATATGAGAATCTACTGTAAAGATGAAATTTGGAATCAAGAGACGTGTGAGTCCTAGTCCTGCTATTTGTTCCTCAGGTAGCCCAAGACAAATCACCTAAGCTTTCTAAGCCTGTGTTTACTTAGCTGTAAATGGGGATAATCATTACTGGACCTCTAAACCACACAGGTCCATATAAGTCTGAAGCGAAATAATATATATCAAAGTACTGTTAACTAATCTTCCACAAAAATGTGAGCTGCTGTTGACATAAACATTGTGCCCTGGTGTGTACTCCAAAAGAGATGTCTACTTTTGATGACCACTGTCCACAACTGGTCCTAACTTGAAATCTTGGCCATAAAGCTGCCTCCCACATCGATGGGATTTCTGGTTCATTCTGAGGGATAACTGATCCTTGGTCTCACTTATATTCTATTGATCCAAACTTGGCTGACCCTCTTGGTCATGGTGTACTGCTGACTAAGGCAATTCCCACAACTAGGGCTGGAGACTATCACAATTTCTTTTTAGCCAGGGAATTCCTGTATGCATGGCTGCTTGAGGACTATGAACTCTTCCTGGCAACAAGGAGCAACTCTCTCCATAAGCACATAATTCTCTCCATAGCTTTCACTGATGGAATATAAACCTACTTCACACTCATGTTTTGAGCAGTAATTGGACAAGCACAACATGAAATAAAATGGCATCCTTTCTTTTGACAAAAACAGTCCACTGCATGTCTAGAAGAGGCCTTTTCTTTTCTCATGCTTTGCTTTCCTTTGTTTCTGTCCCAAGTGAGGCAGAGGTTTTAATGTGATCAACTTTAGAAACTGATAAAGGGTTAAATAGCTGTCACACAATCTTCTCTTATACCTTAGATTTCCTCTTATGTATAAAGAAAATGGACTATGGGAGATTGAATGATGATACCAAAATAATCCCTCTAAATCATCCCTTTTCTCCCCAAACTGTCACTCTGTGACATGACAGATATTACACCCTTGTTTGAGAAAAGAGTCACTCTGAATGTAGAGAAAAAAAGAAAGTGTTTTGTGCCTATTTCCAGAGACCCCTTGGGCCATAGTGGGAACAGTACTGAAAGGCTGAGGATGATGTCAAATCATGTTTTTTTACGTCCAATAATTTGGTAGGACATTGAATAATAGGTATTTAATTTACAGAAAAAGAAGTCTTCTCTTCTATATAAGACTGTGCTTGGAAGTGTAGATAAAGAACCATTTATTTCTAATCCTGCCATCAGAGATAGAGGAATAGAAAAATAGAGTTTATCTGGGTGTAAAAATATTTGCAAATAAACCTTTGTTTTCACCAAGAAAAACCAAATGGAATCTTTCAAATGGCAAACACAGTAATTGTTGAAAGCAAAAGGTCACACTAGATTAGTTTTATTGAAAAAAAAAAAGAAGTGATAAAAGCTCTTTCTCCCTTCCTAAAACTAATTAAAGAAACAGATGAAAGAACTTTGCTGTGGTAAACATGCTGTTCACTGAAGCAGGCTTCCATTTAATTTCATGCTGTGCTTGCTTAATTATTGTACAAAACACAATTCGAGGTTAGTAAACTTATATGAGTATGAACGTGTGCATGAATTTGGCTGTAGATATAATCTTGACGAAAAGCAGAAAAACTTTAGTAGAAATGTATTCTTACTTAGATGGAGATGATCTACAGGAACTTATATCTAAACAAGGACTATCCTATTACTTTGTATTTGTGCATATTTACACTCGGTCTATCTTTCAGGGGAAAAATTCTGAATGTCTGAAACAACATGGTGAAGGGTAAGTATTTTGCTGTTTCTAGTGACTGGGGCTACTGATAAAGTCTTGATCTTTTTGCTGTTTTATTACTACTTGAAGTAAAAATGAGTGAAGTGACATAAGAGCTGTACTCCAGTCTTTGTTTTGCCACTGTTCCATCACTTGTCAAACCACTTAACCTCTCTGCATTTTAGTGTTCTTTGTTTGCCACAGGCTGGGTTAGAAAAGATAATTTGTTATTCCCCAATTAAATTACATTTAGAGGCGACTATATTCTTACAGTTGAGGAAATCCAGCTCCATTTAGAAATCAGCTTAGAGATGACCATACCCAGATACAAAATTCCCAAGTATTACAAGGAAGTACAGAACTACAACTGATGCATTTGCTTTCAAGGTTCTTACCTTTTATCTTATAATGAGCACATTTAGGTGTCCAGGGAAACGTATAACAGTAGAACAATGCATTAACAGGCAGTCTATTGAATAGATTGTGTCCCACATTTGCTACTTTTTAATACACACATGAAAGAATTTTTAAATACTTCATTAAAAACCAGTCCACGATTATACTTAACTTTTAGTCTTATGCCAAACAGATTTGTTTTTCAGAGCTGAGATATTTGCTGATGTAGTATAAGATAATGACCCAGTACAACAATTCTATTCATACAGCTATGAAGTCAATTAAGTTCAAGTTGATGATTTAAGAGAGCATTTTTAAGCATTTCTTACCTTAATTTCCAGTACATTTTCATTGCCTATTGAGATCATCACTGGCTTTTCAAAAGGCTTAAAAACAGGATTATGTACATAAATGAGATCAAAGTATTTGGAATGGATCCCATCTAACATGAAAAAGGCTTTGGTTTTCAGAGGGAGCTGCAGACTCAGCTGTTGCAGTGAAGGAGTTGTACAGCAGATTATCTCTGAATTAGAGCGATGTTGACATGCCTATAGTAAGACACAATTATCCACTGTAGACAGAAGATAGCTTGACAACATCAATAGCAACTTCCACATTTCACTGTTTTAGACAATCAATTAAAAATATGTCATTTTTGAAAAAAATCGACATCTAATTTCCTAATGTTAAAGAACACATTTCTGGTAACGTGACAGATGCAAAATCATCTGAACAACACAATCTTTAAAGGAACACAGAGCTTCACTGGCCTGGAATAAGCTATTCTGATCTAATTGAAGCTGGCTCTCCCTCCTCCATCACATTTATTTTCCTTAAGATGACAGGACAGTCACCTGGAGGTACTCTTTGTTTATGAAACACCAATGGCAGAGTGAGAGCTGGACTTTGTGTGGTTAGAAGTCCTCCATTCACCCCATACCTTTAAAATAAGTTGTAAGAATCCAAGGCCCTTAGGAGGAGACTCAGTGTTCTCAATTAAGAATTAAGATTAAAATGTTATTCGAAGTGTGTGATACTACATGTTAAGTGCTTTGCTAACTACCGAGAACCATACTGATGACATTATAATTAGGTATGTAATCAGGTCATCTTATTAGTGTGTTTCAAGCTATCAATTTCTGAGTGCCAGGCTCTGTGCAAAATACTTTATAGGCTGGTCTCATTTTATCCTCCCAACAGTCCTAAGAGATATGTGCTATGATTACCCATATTTTACAGGTGAAGAAACAGCTTCTTGAGCTAATGTCATTGGACCAGGTCACACAACTCTGAATGGCAGAGTAGGGAACATAAATCCTAGGCCATTGGCTTAAATTCACTGCTTTAACCCCCTTTCTCTACGGCTTCTTGCTCACTCTATATTCTATATGGGTAGATCTTTTCTTATGCTATTTTACAAAGGCTTTGCTATTATTATTTCATGTGCTTTTATCTCTCATTTCAAATCTTCCCCTTTGGAATTCTGATTTATGGAAGTTTGGAAAATGTGGTTTCCTCTCAATTGTGCTTAGACTAAACCAGCCACACAAAGTGGCACATTTGAGTTTAAATGGTTGCATTTTTTTCCCCCAAGGAAAAGACAAACAAGCAACAACATCCTTAGATTTCCTTTTCTTTGACAAGTAGAGTTGGAGATAAAACAATTACTTATACCCACAATAGAAAAAGGACTCAGGATATACATAAAAAGCACAAGCAAAATTGGGTTATTTGATATTTTCTTCTAAAAATAATGAAAAAAAATTATCCTACATTTTAAAATGCATTTTGTAAGCAGATAAACAGATACATATAGATATAACAGAAACAAAATATTAGTTTTATGTCAAATTCATATTACAATGCCAAAAGTTATTATCATCTTGAAAAATGGAAATGAACAGTTTTACTGCAAATACAATAATTCTCTATTAACAATAAAAAATTTGAAAACTATACAATAAACTGCTGGCTTCTAAGCCATACTGTATATGAATTAATATTAATTTAATTTATTAAATTAATACATTTATTAATTAATTTAAGATGGTGTATTTTTATTTTTTTTTTTTAGTATTTTTATTTAAAAAGATTAGAGTTTGCTGGGCTAAAAGTTATTATGGCTGGATCAGTATATCTAAATCAGACCTGGCCAAGAGTTTTTATTTGTTAAATAATAAATGGGTTCAAGTCATCACGGTCAGCTTCAAATTCTATAAGCAGCAAGAAATGTGGAAGAAACATACAGTTCTTTCTAAGGTAGTTTCAAACAATAGTCAAATTAAATTCTTCATTCTTGCCTACTTCTAATACATACTTCTATTGTGATAATACATTTGTGGTGAAAACAAGAGAAGTTTACATTTCCAGATATGTAAAGATAAGATTTTTATCTTCTATCATTGTGTGAATCTTCCCTGGGTTATGGAACTCTTACGTCTAACATCTAGGAGGTTTTTAAAGAAATGTTTGATTACAAATGAATGAATAAAGCCAAAGGTGTCTACATGTCATCATAATGCTGATGAGGGAGAAGGAAATTTAGCTATTATTTTAATAACCTAGGCTCAGCATGAATTAGATAAATAATTTCTCAGATTTCTCAAGAGTCACACGCCAACACCAAAACGGTATTCTTATTTGGTTAATGAAAAATTGTTGTGTTTAGCTGTGAAGAAGTGATGCTCTTTAAATTAATAGCAGTGGTATTTTAACTTTATTTGTGGCCATGTGTGGGGATTGGTTTTAAAGCTCTCTACTTCATACGGTGACTCCCTGGAGTACAATCTCACAGGAATATGATAAAAATCTAATAATACTCTTTAGAGGTGATGCAATGTGGCTGATAGAGAAGGTCAAGAAAAATCTCATTGGAGATGACCTTATTGTTTGGTGATTTGGCTTGACATTTTTAGCCCCAAATTGGTTTCTGTAATTAAAGAACACTGTGGCCTTAGTCTTCAAGAAATATTGGATGGAGAATCTAAAAGAAAGTGCTGTAATTCAATCTATCACCTGCCCAATCGAGACCCTGCTTGAGAGGGGGCATTTAGAACTTTCATTTTCAGCTGAGTGCACAAGTCCAACTAGATTACGGTATTTTATATTAGAGAAAAACATCAACAAAAAAATGAAATCCTTGTAAATAACTCCAACCTTCCTAAAGTCTAAACTAAAACTACCATTTCAATGTGATCTATATAAATTGTTAGACCACAAGATAGGTCAATCACTTTTAAGGAGGCATTCATTTAATTTTGATTGACTTTGCAAATAAAAGAAGGGAAGGTGGAGAAATACCAAACAACATACACTCTAGGACATCAATCTTCTAATGCTCTTTCTCATTATTTGATAACATGCTAACAAAGGGACAAGAAGAACAGTAACAACACCGTTCTTACACCAGGATGTAAGAACACATGTGTGCTGCCACTTAAAAAGACAAGGATGCTGCTGCAAGATTAGAGCAAAAGAGCAATGTTCTTTGGTGCATTAAAAAAGGGGGAAAAGGGGCACCTCTGCCTTCGGCTCAGGTCATGATCTCAGGGTCCTGGGATCGAGGCCCACATCGGGCTCTCTGCTCGGCGGAGAGCCTGCTTCCTCCTCTCTCTCTGCCTGCCTGTCTGCCTATTTGTAATCTCTCTCTGTCAAAATAAAAAATAAATAAAATCTTTAAAAAAAAGGGGGGGGGGAAAGGAATTCTATGGACTGAATGTTTGTGCCCCTCCCAAAGTCACATGTTGTAACCCTAATCCTCAGCATGATGGTATTTGGAAATGGGGCCTCAGGAAGGTAATTAGGTTAGGAGAATGGAGTTCTTACGAAGGAGTTAGTGCCCTTGTAAGAAGAGATTCAAGGAGCACCTGGGTGGCTCAGTCAGTTAAGCATCTGACTTTGGGGCGCCTGGGTGGCTCAGTAGGTTAAAGCCTCTGCTTTCGGCTCAGGTCATGATCTCAGGGTCCTGGGATCGAGGCCCGCATCGGGCTCCCTGCTCAGCGGGGAGCCTGCTTCCTCCTCTCTCTCTGCCTGCCTCTCTGCCTCCTTGTGATCTCTCTCCCTTTGTGAAATAAATAAATAAAATCTTAAAAAAAAAAAAAAGCATCTGACTTTGACTCGGGTCATGATTTCAGGGTCCTGGGATTGAGCCTGTCTTAGGCTCCCCACTTAGCAGGGACTGTCCTCCTCCTCTGCCCCTCCTTTTCCCCCCTCCCCTTGCCCCTGCTCATGCACAGGCGTGCTCTCTCTGCCTCTCTCTCTCTCAAATATTAACAAAAAAATAAGAGACACAAGAGAGCTTGCTTCCTCCTTCTCTTTCTGCCACGTGAGAATACAATCAGAAGGTGGTCTTCTGCAAATCAGAAACAGTGCCCTCACCAGACACCTGGATCTGCTGGTACCTTCATCTTACACTTCCCAACCTTCAGAACTGTGAAAAATAAATGTTTGTTGTTTAAGCCACCCAGTCTATGGTATTTTTGTCATAGCATCCTGAACTAAGACAAGGAATGACGTAGTTTCTATATGTACCAACTATCTTTAAAAACACTGCCTCAAGTTGGTAATCATCATTTGTGCCTAGCATTGTGTGTTTGTGTGTACATTTTATAATGTTAGCCCGAGGCAAGATAACTTCAGTTGTTTTATAAAATATACTATTGGATCTGTGCTGCAAGGAAGGTAACTAGCAAAATTAAAAGCAAAACCCAAATGTCCTGTACCCAGAAAGCCAGTGGTAAAGGCAGAGATGCAGAGTTTTAAGTACAATCATCTCTCAAAGGACTTACCACTGTGAAGTTCCTTCTTGCTTCATGTACATTTATTACCATCCTCAGGACACTAACTGAATGCAGGTTTTTTCCAACAGCTGTTATTGTGCTCCCACCACTGGGAAAATAAAATAGAAAAATAGCAATATTGAGAGGTCCTTTCTCTACCAAGTATTTTAAGAAAGAAGTTAAATTACATCACATGCAGTGACTGCAATTTATAGTCACAGCCAAAGTCAAATGAAAGTTCAGTGGTAACTCTTTTTTGGAAACAACTCATTGAACTTGGAAATATGTTTTAAAATTTCTATTTTTAAGTTGAAGAAAGGTATTTTTCTTTTACTCACAAAATATGCAAAAGAAATATTTTTTCTCTTTAAAAAATAAATCCAAGTAAAATGAACTTAACTATTGTTAGAATTAATGGAAACAAGGCAGACTGAATTGGACTCAATGAAATACTTATTCAAAGAGAGTCTGGTATAGGGAAAAGTTGTGTCTAAAGCAGGCAGAGCAAAAATACACTGAAGAATGGAGGGAAAAGGGCGCCTGGGTGGCTCAGTGGGTTAAAGCCTCTGCCTTTGGCTCAGGTCATGATCTCAGGGTCCTGGGATTGAGTCCTGCACCGGGCTCTCTGCTTAGCAGGGAGCCTGCTTCCTCCTCTCTCTGCCTGCCCCTCTGCCTACTTGTTATCTCTCTCTCTCTCTCTCTCTGTCAAATAAATAAATAAATAATCTTTAAGAATGGAGGGAAAAAAGGTAATTCCTCTTTTGGTCACTAAAGTTAGTATAGACTTGACATGTACATAATGTAAGTGTATAAATACTAAGGTACCACATTAAACTATTGCACTGAAATCCATTTAAAATGTAATAGAGTAGGATAAAATGTTTCTTGGCATGAACCTAGGAATGATAAAGTCAAACTGTACTCAGAACCTGAATGTAGTTTTCACTCCTAAATTAGAAAGGTGGCCTTTAAAAGAAATGCAACAGCATCAAAGCTAGAGCTAAAACTGCAATTTCTCTTGACTATTTGACAGACAAATCATTTTTATGTTCATTATTTTCTTATAATCATCAGAAGCTTTTACTTACCTAATAAAAGATTTGGTTGGATGAATTGCAGAGACAATGGGGTCTTCCTGGTAACTGAAGCTATTCATCTCTCGGTTGGCTAAGTCAATTTTCAATTTAACAGGAAACTCAGTTGGAGTGGTTTGAGCTGGGGTATAACATTCGAGAATACTATCTGACACACTGAACAAAAAAAGTAAGAAGACTGACCTTAGCTGTTAGATACACATATTTTAGAATTATATGCATAAATCAAAAGTGTATCACTCAATGGCTTCTAAATGAGAATTTCCAGATGTGTTTAGAAAAAAGCTCTTTCTAATGTAGTCTATTTACATTTGACTGAATCCCAACCTTAGCCTTGTTGTAGACAAGCCATCTATGACTTCAAAACATTTGGGATTTTAAGCAATTTTTAAAGTATCTTTTTGGTACTTGATTAAACTGAGTTCTTTCACCTCTAAGAATCAGAAACATAACTTCCCTCTTGACCCAATCTCCCTCTTGTTTCTCACGTTCCCAAAGTGATTTAGCCGTATTTAAAATCTTGATGGAAATGTTTAACTTATTGTCAATTACCAGAATCTCACAGCTCATAGCATAGCCAGGATACTAAGATGTAAAACTGGAGAAGGTAGATGGGAAGATGAACTTAAAAAGTGGAATTAATCAACATAAGGGAAAGGTAGAAAAATCAGCAAAAAAGGTAGATGGATATGGGAAGGAGGAAGTTTTGTCAATAGGGGAGTAAATAATATACATTTTTATTTTCATCCACATACACAAAAAAAGAACAATCTTTTCTTGATTTGTTAGGTATAGATATTAATCCTACTTGACTGATGCAACAAAAAATAAATTTACAACACCTTTTTAAAGTACATGTTTTTCCACCAATTGAAATGTGTCTAGAATTCCCACTGTTCAGGTACTTTCCATTTAAAGTAAGCAAGGTGCCGCCAGTCTTAGGACCGTAACTTGGAGAAATACTTGTTATTATAGGATCCTGAACAGGAAATAAAAATAAAACAAAGTAACTTGTTAATTTTATGACTTTTTTTTTTTTTTTAAGATTTTATTTATTTGACAGAGAGAGAGAGAGATTACAAGTAGGCAGAGAGGCAGGCAGAGAGACAGGGAGAGGAGGAAGCAGGCTCCCTGCTGAGCAGAGAGCCTGATGCGGGCCTCGATCCCAGGACGCTGAGATCATGACCTGAGCCGAAAGCAGAGGCTTTAACCCACTGAGCCACCCAGGCGCCCAATTTTATGACTCTTAATAGATTAAGTAACAAATATCCTAGTTCTTGAGAACAGTAGTGCTTAGACTTACCACATAGGAAAATGTACTGTATTGTGCTGTCCCTCGACCATTTGCAATAATTATGGATATATTGAAGTGCTCATTCACTGCAGGACCAACTGTGCATTTCAGCCTGAAAAAAACCCAAAGTTTAATATGTAGCAAATCCAAAGGCATTTTCTGGTTTGGCTGTTTTATGTGAAGGAACATGAACTGTAAATTGTGAGTTGGCCACTCTGAATAGCAGAGAGTTTTGTGGTGAGCATTAGGGCTAAAAATCGAGTATTTCCATTTCTGTACTATTACACTTCACATAGACAACACAGGAACTGTTAAGCCTCATCAACATAGACCTCACCAATTGAAAAATTCATAATAATCTAAGTCTAAACCTCTAAAATTGTAGGCATAATGTTTGGCATTCTTAAGATAAATATTTCAACACCATATGAAACAATGGGCTAAATAAACCAAATCTCTTTATTAAAGTATGTCAACAGGTACATTTCTGTGGTTATGCGTGTCATGTGTTTATTTAAATTATCTTAAAAATAGTGAAACTGTGACAGACTTTCCACAGAATTATTTTTGATTATAGTCCTGAAGACGTATAAATGTGATTTGTTTTGTTAAGCAAATTTTTAAAGAAGAGAAAATGAATTATGTTTTACTTTTACAGGTCTAATATATAAAGCAATGAATAAGAACTTACAAGGGAGATTTCTAGAAAGAATTTGCTTTCCCATTACCCTAAACAAATACAACATTAATTGATGTTTTGGTCTCAGTAAATGAATACATTTAGACCTCTGTGCGATCCTGGAAGGAATTCTACAGGTATAAAATAACCACCTGATGGAAGAGGTTCAACCATAAAACTTGAAATGTTGGTTGTTATTACTACATGATAACTAAAAATTTCTGGATTCTCCATTCATTATTGGATTTACATTTGGTAGAAGGTGCATGGAGAAAATGGGAGAACAAGACACCACTTGAATCAGGAGAGTTGAGTCTGAAGGCCTGTTAAGTTCTTACTCCCTGGATTGCCTCTGCCAAACTACACTCCACTTTTTTTTTTCTTTTTAAAGATTTATTTATTTATTTATTTATCAGAGCAAGAGAGCACAAGTGGGGGGATTGGCAGGCAGAGGGGGAAGCAGGCTCCCTGCTGAGCAAGGTCCTTGATGCAGGGCTTGATCCCAGGCCCCTGGGATCATGACCTGAACTGAAGGCAGATGCTCAACTGGCTGAGCCACCCAGACATCCCTGTACTCCACCTTTCTGAACTTCAGACAAAATCTTTGTAAAATCAGTATGGTATTGCTATATTCTGGGATGAATGGCTAAATGAGATACTCTCCTTACACTATAATACCAATAAATATCAGCTGGATATAAATTTAAGTGCAAGAAAGAAAGAAAGGAAGAAAGGAATAAAGAAAGAAAGAAGTCTCAAAAATGTGAGCTGCTTTGCTACATTTCTGAGGTTTAGAAAGTGAATTTAGAAGAGAGGGTCTTTATTGAGCTGATTTTTATAGAAAAAGCCATTGGAGACTCTATATTTGAAGACTTTAAAGATGGAGCAACTTCACTCAGTGCTGTTCTTTCAAATCTACCCAAACAATTTCTAAAGAAATGTTACAAAAATAGTTGGAAAACTCCCAGATGCTGCACTCTTCTTCTCTTTACCTAGGTAATGTCACCTTTCTTCTTTTTTAATCCTGGTAAGTAAATAGGATTAAGAACAAAAACAGTTCCACAAGGGATGTTAGAGGGCCAAAACTCTTTCTGATTCAAGATGTGTATTTTTGGGACAGTCTTAACAAGCATTCATTCTAAAACACAACCTGTTTTCCAACCACACCCCAGAAAAACATTTTAAGATCCTTACATATTTGTTGTGCTCTCACTTAAGGTCAAGGTGCAGCTCTCATTTCCAAGGAGAACTTTGGTTTTCTTTAAATCAAATTTATTATTCCTCCTGAATCCGAAGTCCCAGCCACATACAGTCAGCATTGTCCCTCCTTCCAAGGGAGCACTAGTTGGGAAAACCTAAAAGGACAACCGAGAACTTTAAAAAAGACTCAAGACATTATTTTTTGTTTGTGTGCAAAACAAACACAATATGTATCCTCACTCTGAAAATTTTCTATTCTGCCACTGTCTTAAAAAATGGAATTTTCACTGCAGGAAAAAGGGTCACAAATTTCACAGAAGCTGAAACAAATATTAAAACTATTTAAGATGTGCTGATGAAATAAGTTGTTTTCAGGAGATCCAGAGATGGGACAGAGAGCAGATTCAACCTGGATGGAAATGAAGGGCCTTCGTGGGCCACTCTGAAGTGAATTCAGCTGGTAATCTTCTAGGATGGAGTAGACAGTTTGAGCCCAGACTTGTACATTCTCGTAACTCTCATTATAACTTTCATGGGCCTCCAGTTCAAACTCTGATCAAAAGTCTTTCATGGGCCCTAGAAGTCAAGCACCTATATGTGTCTTGCTCTGTGCATGAGCTGGATGTTTGCCACAGTCTTGTGCTATGGTATTCCCCACCTAGAGAAGTAAAAATACCTCTTGGTACCCAGTGTTTTCACAGTTGCATTCAGCAGCTATCATAATACCAAACACATAGATGGTATTCAATATATATCTCTCATGCCCTCATTCATCATTCATTATATATCATCTACTATGTGCCAAGCATTAACAAATGAATAAATGAATCTATTTCTTTGTACTCGTTAATTCATATTTATTACTGATTTGGGATTTTCCTTTTTTTCTTTAAATATGGTCACCATTTGATATATACCAGCTGGTTAGCTGACACACCCAGCTTTTAAAAAATGATGTAATTTTAAATAAATACATACAATATGCAATTTCTATTAGAAATAGATATTGAAAAACTAGAAAGAGCCCCAAATGTGATCTGTAATGTAGCACTGTTTCTAATTATCTCTCTTGGCATTATTTTACATCTCTTTTCTAGGGCTGATTTTTTTCTCCCCTATGTTCAGTGTTAAATAAATAGGTTCATTTTTCTATTGCAGGCTTACTTTGGTTTGTTGAAAGTAAAATCTGAGTTCATTAATAAAATTTTGGCAACTGTGACATAAGATAGCAGTAGGTGCTTATGAAGTCTATAAGACAACTCTTCCTAGGCTAAAACTATTAAAACAAAACAAATTTCCAAGTTAAAAATAAGCTTCTCCTCAGCAGCTTTGTCACAATTGAGAAAGGAAATGCTCTTTTGGGGGGGAGGACATATTGTAAATTGTGCTGTAAAGTACAATGGTGGGAAAACACAGCACCACCATAGAGGCAACTCAAGAACCAGTAAAGGTGTTTGCTAAAGGCCAGTTAGTAAAAGTCTAAAAGTGATCCTTTTACAATTTACAAGGGCTTTTAGCAAAATCCAAATTTGCAAACATTTCCATTCATCCCAAGAAAACAATTGCAAATCAAAGTCTTAACTTACCCTTGCTACTAAATCCCTTTAAAGTCTTAGTTTAATGCTTTTATGATAGCTGTTTTATCCATAAAATCCATTACACACTTGTGCCATCCATGAAAACTTACCTTGTCCATGTCTAGGCAAAGGAGAATTGCTCAAGAAAAAAATACCTGTTTATTATTATGTTAGAAATCCAGTAGGAGAGAGCAAGGCATCTAACCCTCCTGGACTCTCTTCAGCCTGAGGCAGCCACACAGCTGCCTTTCCCTCGTTTCAGGAGGAGCTTCCGCCATAGAAAACAGCTGCCTAAGGCTGATGTTGGCCTGATCCTGTGGCTTAGATCCCCCCTTTCTATGTAAAAATTGAAGTGTGTCGTCACTTTCTAAAGGCAAATGGATTGTGATGATTTGAGAAAAGACACTGAGAGTTGTTCAGCTGGTGTGCTGGCAACAGAAATGGAGATTATAAAACCTTTGCTAGTCGGCTGGTCAGGATTCAAAAGTTCAGCTCAACTTAGCTTTCCTCCCTGGGCTGAGATATTAGAGCAGGGCATTGGAATATTTCCCCCTTAGTTTGTGGGGTAATGTTCACTCTTCCAGGGGAAAAGGAAGGAAGCAGTTTTGGACAACACACCCTTGGATAGAACCAACAATGAGCTGGCAAACTCTGAGTTATCCTGAAGGGCAGGGAAACTCTGTGGGAAGGAAATGAGTGTCCGGCATAAAGCCACAGAGGCCAGGTCTCCCACCTGTCTGGATAGGGGAGAAACAGCTACCAAAGCAACTAGCACCCTTTCACATGTGAAAATGATTTAAACGATCACATTTTCAAAACCCACTGAGATAACACATGAGAATGCTAAAACAATAACCCCCCCTGGGAAATTACAATTTGCCTCTTCAGTAGTTAAAAAAAGTAATAAATATATTGGTGGTAGCCTGAATGACTCCCCCATCCCTCACCCTGCCCCATAAGTTATCACTGTTGCTTCTTATCTGAATCTTCCAATCAATTAATAAACCATGTTACTGTCTCACTGGGACTGAATTCAATCCTACAATATATGACGATTTTATCTTAATAAATTCAGGATGCACTGGGAAGTGCTCTTTCTTTTCTGAAATATTTCTCATTGTTCTTTAAGTATGAGATCAGATAACATGTTTGAAACAAAATAATGGGCTCGCAATCCTGAAATCTCTCCTATGTAGAGTTGCAAAGAATTTCAGCCATTGAACAACATGTACCTTGAAAAGCAAGTTAACTCACATTTACTGGAAGGTGAAACTGTACACTAGTTGGGTTTTGTGCCTATGGTGTTTAAGACAGATAAGAAATAGATGAATAATCTGTCTTATTTTTTTGCAGTAAGAATGCTAAATGTCACGGTCTAGTGCAGCATGAAATCTTCCTAACAACTATGAACCGAAAGGGATTTATGGACTCAGCTGCACTACCTTCCTCCTAACCGTACAGCCCAAGCCTCACTGACTCGTGCACGCTGCAATGCAACCTTTTAAAATCACCAACGACAGAAAGTTAGGAAAGGTGAGAGCAGAGGGAGATTTAAATAAATACTGTGAGAGATTCTCTGGTTCCAGAAAATCCTAAAATATTTAGTTGTCTTAAGAAAACCATTTTAATATGGCTTTCACGAGTAATAGAAGGAAGTACATTGATCAAATTAAATGTTCCATTTGTAGGGGCTCTCAACCTGCCCTGTATTTAAAACACAAGTTAAGCTATTTTTAAAATAAAATTGTTGTGATTCAATTGCATGTATACACCGCCCCCCACACACATATACTCTCCCCATATCTCTTTCATGGAATTGCTGAGTTCAGATTTCTAGTGTCTCAAATTGCCAAGGCTGTGTTTAAAAAAGTATAAAATTGCACGTGGTTTTAAAAATATACTAAACCAAAAAAAGTGTGCATACTACCACAGTATAGATTTAAGTTTGTTTTCTTACTATCTTCTAGTTTATTCCCTGCCCGATCAAGCTAAGTCTTAATAACTGTGTTTCACCTAACAGAAAATGATTTGGTTTAAAACCCAGTCACTCTGCACAAATCTTGCCTCAAACCGTAACTAAATGAAAACAGCCATGCGCTTGGGGGGCGGTTCCTGTTCTGACTTGTACACTTTGTTTACTTGGGCTTGAACCAGGCGACCTAGACCTTTAACTTGAGTCTTCCACAAGAATCATTTACTAAAGTCCAACTGTTCTATATGTGAGCAGGGAAAATACATACTGGGTCCTCACCAGTGAATTATTTTCAAGCAAAAATGCATTTGGATCGAGACATAAATAACTGCCATGGAGATTTTCATAGTACCAAATATCTGCTTAAACAAATAAGGCAGCAGAGAGTTGGAGAGTGTGGTCACAATGCCACAACTGAGCTCACTGCTAGAAGCTGAGTTCTCCAACAGAAGGAGGCACTTTTCTCTTGTTCCAACCACATTTCCTTAGTGTCTAGAAGAGTGCAGCTATATGATATGCAGTTAATAAATATTTTTAGAATGAATTAAAGAATGAAATGGCTCATAGAGTATAGACGTTAGCATTAGTCATCAGTTGTACCTGTACTGTTCTTCCACGAACTTTGAGAGAAGGCACAGAGCCACCCATAGGTGTTCACCATCCACTTGCCTCCCACAGTGGCCTCTAGCCTTAGAAGGTGAAGTAACTCTAGCCTTATGTGTGATGAGACAAGGCCACCATCTACACATCAGACAGGAAGAAATCTTCTGTTCCTTCCACCCCAGCATGGCTGGCATCCCTAGCTTGCATGGTTCAGCTTAAGATTTTGAGTTGTGCCACGAGGAGATATCTGTGTGTGGTGGAGGCTCATGTTTGGGCACCTGGTAAATCAAGTAGGTGGTGAGCAATGCTGCTCAACAGCCACCACTCTTTATTCACAAAGCAGTAAGGGAGAGCAAAATTGCTCAAGGAGAGAACTACTTAGTGAGTGTAAAGCAAGTATTTCAGGTACAGGACTCATGGTGATGCGCCCAAATGCCATCCTGAAGGAAAACCTTGGAGAAGGATGGTGCTTTGGCTGATGTCTCACAGCTAAATGAATAAACTGAATTTGAAATTTTTTCATTAATGGGATTTATGTTTACCGAAAAACATACATGACAGCTGACATATTCCTACCTCGTAGATTGTAGGCAGACAGATCTCCTGAGTCCATGTACCAGTGGGGCATTCCTCCAATTGCACACATTTATCGTGGCACCAGCCGCACTGGACAAAAGGAGGGGCGGAAAGACACTGACTGCAGGACTGGAAATGTTCACAGCCTAAGCCATTCAGTGGGATCTTGGTGATCTGTGAAGAAAAATGATGGAAAGAGATTCCAGAGGGTTTTTGTTTGTTTGTTCAATGAAAACTAAATACACCAAAGATACATGTAAATATAATTGTATAGAGTCTACTAGAGATAGCACCTATGTGTGAAAATCATGTACTAATGATTAAGTGATTTAAACAAAAAAACCAAATTCCTTCCTTTCCTCTATTGTTGGTGCATATGTGATAAACATCACCATTACTGTCCAGGGAACATAAGACTGCCATGCAATACTAGAGGTTTTATTTAGTAGGGACATTTTGCTCTGTCTGAGACGATTTTAAAATAACAAGAGAGGATAATTTAAACGGCTGGAAAACACACTTGAACCCCTGGGAAATTCTAAGTAAGTTTACATATCATTCGGCATCAAGATGCACCTCCTTCTCTCAGAGAAGAGGGATTACTGGTTGGTGTCAGATTCCAATGCACATTTCAGGACTTATCTGCCTGCACTAGAGTTCTGCCCTTAGGACGGTAATTCTCATTCTGTGTGTTTGTTTTTCTCATTGAGAAATGTAGGACAAAAGGAGAAATACACGTTATGAAGAGGACCTCCCTTTGGTCCAATCTTCCCGAATAAACATTTAACTTGGTTTCAGAACATCTCTGGAATACTCAAGAAATAATCAGAGGCAGGAGAGGTGAATCCAAGACCAAGAGAGAAGTTAAAAAGGACCATATAATGCACACTGTAAATATCCACTCAGGAAAAACCTCCCTGTGGGAACAGGGCTTACCTTCTTCCCAGTGACGACCAGTGTGTAGCCATTTTGGTTTAACGGGTGCTCCACAATTGCTTCAGGAGACACAGGGTGGGAATCTAGGCGAAAATTCACATGAGGGGTTGATGATCCTGATCGAGAAACCACAACCTGAGAGACAAAACATAAATGACTTTAGTCTAACAAGCTCAGTGTAAATACAAGTGGAAAATGTGGATGATAATGCTAATAACAGATTAGGAGAGTTCGTGGGTATTTGAACTAAAGGCCCAATAGTTTATCTCATTGTAAATCAGTACAACATCTCCTAATCTCCTGATCTCCTGTCTTGAAGACAATTCATCTGAACCCCCCAAGGCAGATTTTGCATATGATCTTTTAACTGTGTACAGGGAAGGAGATCTTTCAGTCAGTCAGCCAGCACGTGCAGACAAATCCTCACAATTGTATTGGGAACTGGAGGAGCCAAAACTCTCCCCAGAACAGAAGACCTCACTTATGCTACAAGGATTTCAGATTATTTTTAAATTTATTCTCCCTCCTTGCCCCACTGGGCAGCTTTCCTTGATGTAATGGAACAGAGAGTAGAAGGGGAGTCTGGAGGATCTGGATCTAGTTCCAGCTTTGCTACCCTTAAGCCATATTTATAGATCTTTTGAGGTCAAAATAGGCCTTCAGGTACTTTAAAAGAATGTGCTGCTGTTTTTATAAACCATTGTCCAATCAGATGTTATTTTTTGCATTATGAAGTTCTGCTTCTTGACCTGATGTAATAATAAGGTCTGATGGTTTTAACAATGCCTTGGAAAGAAGGTTTGATGACTTGTGTCATTCTTGCTTTCAGGTATTTCTAATTTGGGATGTTTCTCAGCTATATAATTTCCATCTTCTCTAACTGCTAGAACCCAGTAATAATAAGTCCAGCAACAAAAATCAGAAATGACGGGGGCACCTGGGTGGCTCAGTCGGTTAAGCGTCTGTCTGGCTCAGGTCATGGTCTCAGGGTCCAGGGATCAAGCCCTACTCTGCAAGGAGCCTGCTTCTTCCTCTCCCTCTGCTTGCCACCCCCCACCTCAAATAAATAAATAAATAAATAAATCTTTAAAAAATTTTTTAAAAAGTCAGAATGACTATCAGAGATGAACACTAAGACCTTAGGAGAGTTTAGGAGTGTTCAGAAAGCATTTTATTCTTAAATCGGCAATAGGCTTGTATCTATATGAGGTGCAGGAGGCTTTGTCCAACATTCCAAATACCCTTTCATGTTTCATTGAAAGTGTACTTATTTGCCATGGGTATGAAATCATGGGACAAACACGGGAATCTGTGAGATTATGATTAAATAACCATTCCCTCTACCTCAGGTTTTCATTTGTAAAATGGGAATGAAAATTACAGGTGAAATTAAATGCTTAGTACTCTAACAAACTCACACACAACATATAAATGTTTTGGGGAACTAGCTGTAAATATTTTCTTCAGCACAAGGAGTCAAGTTGCTTGAAACAATTTGGGAGGATTCCCAAAGTATCTAATTTGCTCCCAGACTGTGGGTTGTTGATAGAGAAACTAACCAAACTCACATACATCCATAAAAGCTAAACATCATGACATTTTGTTCTAACACTTGTTCTATCCCAAACACTCAGCACTTTCAAAACATTTCCATTAAGTAGGGTGGCTATATTTGCACAGAAGTTAAATGCTGGATCAAAGGTCCTTTGGTCAGGATGAGAAAGGATGGAAATTGTTATTCCTAAATGTAGGGCCAAATAGTTATCTGTAACATTTGAGGCCAAAGTAAAAAGAATTTCAATTACCAGTCCTACCTCCTGCTGGGTGCAGGTTACAAGCAGAATATCAGGATATCAGGCTTTTAACACCTCTATGCCAAATTATCCAGATTTCAGTTATTCAGTTTTTTAGTTCTGACTCACTTCGGGTGCTCACCACTTGTTTTTCCTATCCGCCCACCCCCACTTTTTTTTCATATTTCCCTGATTGTTGCCAATCACTTCCAACTACAAAGGTGAAAAAAAAAATCTCTTCCTCTCACACACAAATCAAAAACAAAATCAAACCCAACCTCTCCTAATAACTGGACTCTGTTCTGTGCCTCATTCTGTGGTTTCCACTTCACTGAAGATTATTCATCCCTCTGAACCTTCGTATGAATATTTGCATTTTGCCTTTCTCATATCTTCCGTTTTATTCAGACCTGCTACATAACAATCAACTCTTAGCACTCCCTTTTCTCCTTTTTGCTCTCTTTAATATCATTTCCCATATTTATATAAGCAATAAGAAATCCCCTCCTAATTACTAGGTCATCATCTTTGACTTTATCAAATATCTGAAGCCCATTCAAATGTTCATAGCCCAGAAAGGATTAACCTTTGTCTTTCTTTTCATAAAGAAGATCTTTGCATCTCCGGAACTTGGGTAGATTGATTTAACGTATTCCCTGTTCAGACTTTTTGTCTGGAGAGCACCATACATATGGTGACTGAGCAAGTCATCGTGCTAAGAGCTTTAAATGGTTTTTGTTTACTTCTCACAATAATCCTACAAGGTAGGTACTATTATTTTCCCATAAAGAAAATATAACAGAGAACAAGAGTCAGGTTTCCAAGGAGCTTTATCTAATGCCAGAATCCAATTTGCTTGACCTCTTCTTAAAAACACTCAACTGCTACACTCTAGGAGCACCAGTGTAAATACCAATAAAAAGCTTCAACTCTGAGCTCTCAAGAGCCACTCGTGAGTCAAAGCATTAAAACAAATTTCACAATATATTTGCCTTGCCAAATACTCCTTGTTTCAGTAATCTTGGGTGCAAGTTAAGTGTGCCTAAAGGAGAAAGACTCTACATCTAAATAATTTTTGATGGCACAGAGGAAATGTTACTATTAGAGACAGTAAGTTCTACTTTTGATCATAAGCTAGGATGACTGTGGCTTCAAGTAGAAATGGGATGAACCAGAGAAGACAGGAAGGCTGTAGGAAAAGTGAGATACCCAGAGTTTTAAGCAGAGGCCATATCACAGATGGAAATACCTTTGTGTTGATCATTAGCCCTTTCTCTGCAGGAACACCTACTACTATAAAATGAAAAGAATGCTTTTCTATCATTAAATCTTCCCTTTATCTTATTGCTAGAATTCCAAATAATGGAGTAACCACTTTAACCCTCAAAATACCCCTGCAGCAAGGTTTTTTTTTTTTTTTAAAAGGAATTTGAAGTTCCTTTTGGTTGTCATGGAGATACTTCTAAGGACAGAACTGAATCTAGCATTTAAATTTAATTCTTAGGATAATTAGTATGAATAGAAGACTGGCAATTATCTTTGACTGTGTTGACAACTAATCTTTAATGGTTAGGTCTCAAAAAAAAAAACCCCACAAAAACCCGCTTTTTCTTTAATGCTCCTGAAAATGCAAGACTAATAGGTTTAGGTGTGAGGGAGTTAGGGAGGAATCCAAATGTACTTGATTGTTGTGGCTATGATCTCAAATTATCTGGGAGAGGACATGAGGAAGAAGTATATGTACAAATAAAATAAAACCTTTGTGGCTAGCCTTTAAAAATCCATAAACCTAAACAAATTAATTTTGTGTGACTTATCTTCAAATACATAAAGGCCAGATTCCCTCACCCACATACAGAAATCTATTTTTCAAATTTTTATTAATTTTATAATTTTATTTGTTTTATAGATTTGTCAGAGAGAGAGAGAGAGAGAGAGAGCGAGCGCATATACAAGCAGGGGGAGCAGCAGGCAGAGGGAGAAGTAGTTTCCCCATGAGCAAGAACACAGGACTCTGGGATCATGACCTGAGCTGAAGGCAGACACTTAACTGACTGAGCCACCCTGGCGTCCCGAGATTTATTTTTGGTTAAATTGTGTTAAAATTTAATTTTCCTTAAGAATGACGAATACAGTTTAGCATGAGATATTTGTATGTGGCTTTCTCTCCTTTTTTTTTTTTTTTTTTCGGTTTGTTTTTTTAAGTGCTCCATGCTGGGCCCGAATTCATGACCCTGAGATCAAGACCCAAGCCAAAATCAAGGGTTAGACACTTAACCGATTGAGCCAACTAGGTGCCCCACTCTCTATTTTTAAAAAATGCACAATTCAATGGTTTTTGGTATTGTCACAGATTTGTGCAACCATCACCACAACCATTTTGGAACACTGTCATTATCTCAAACAGAAACTCAACACCCTTTAGCCACCACCTTCTTCATCTCGCTGTGCCCTCCAGTCCCTTGCAACCACTAATCTACATTCTTATCTCTATGAATTTTCCTATTCCAGACATTTTACATGAATGGAATCCTACAATATGTGGTCTTTTGTGACTGGCTTCTTTCACTTAGCATAATGTCTTCAAGGTTCATCGTGTTGGAAAAAGCTACAGTACTTCATTCCTTTTTATTGCTGAATAATGTTCCATTATATGGACATACCGTATTTTATTTATCCATTCATCATTTGACAGACATTTGGGTTATTTCCACTATTGTGAATAATGCTACTGTGAACATTCACATACAACTTTTTATGAGAACATATATATTTTCATTTCTTGGTTATACACCTAGGAGTAGAATTGTTGGATCTTATGGTAACTCTATACTTAACCTTTTGAGGAACTGCTATACCATTTTCCATAGGTGTGCACAATCCTACATTCCCACCAACAACATGTGAGGGTTTTAATTTCTCCACAACTTCACTGACATTTGTTGTTTTCCATTTTCTTGATTATAGCCAACCCACTGTGTGTGAAGTACTTCACTGTGATTCTGGTTTGTATTTCTTTGCCACATATTATCTTAAATTAAGTAAAAGACAAGCTAACTTCTGGAGGTTCACAGTCTTCCATCCATTCCTTCTGCCTGAGGCTGAGTACCAGAGTACCACCTACTTAGCCTCCCAACAAGTGTTCTGAACATCCTTTCATAGTCAGACTGGGTTTTTGTAAAACAAAGTCCTAGAGATGCTGGAGGTAGGGAAGGGATAAAAGATGGAATAAAAGTGGATTTTTACTAGAAGAATCAGTCAGAGTGGGAATAGGATCCCTGGGCTCTACTGCTTTTTTGAAACCTATTGTCTTTGACAGCATATATACTAAAATTAAGGATCAAATAAATTTTCCTTTTATAGGAACAGGACATATGCAGTTCTATTTCTAGGTAAAAAGAACCAAGTAGAACCTTTGATACCATCTAGACTGATTTCTAGTTCAAAAACTAAGAAAAATTGAGGATTTCTGTTAAGGATATTCGCAATAAAAGATGATATAAATTACTGGAGTTTGAAACTCAGTGAGGAAAAAATGTGAATTGAAAGAAATGTGACAGAAGGAGATGACACCATTAATAAACAGACAGGGTTATAACTGGGTGTGACCTTATGGATCTTAGGAGTGGGTCTGCCTTCCCTATAGTTCCCAATACAGGTTGGGCACATAGTAAGTTCTAAAGGCGTATCTATTGCCTAAATATATGAATAGCCTGAAATAAGAAGCTCACTTAAGCCTTGATGAAGGGATAAGGTTTTTAAATGTTTTAGATATTTAGATAACAAGAGTTTGACGTGCAGTTTCAAGATAGGGCTTCTAATGCCTCTTGCTTCTTGCCTACTGTAATAGAATGAATGTTTGTGTCTACCTAAAATTCATATGTTGAAATCTTAAGCCCCAGTGTGATGGTTTTAGGAGGTGGGGCCTCTGGGAGGCAATTAGGTCATAAGGGTAGAGTCCTTATGAATGAAATTAGTGCCCTTATAAAAGGGACCCCAGAGAGCTCTTTCCCTCTTCCTACCATGTGAGGACACAAAAGAACAGCCAGGAATCAGTTTCTCACCAGAAACAAGATCTGCTTGTATCTCAATCTTGAACTTCCTAGCCTCCTGAACTGTGAGAACTAAACATTTGTTGTTTAAGCCATCCAGTCTATGGAAATTTGTTACAGTTGCCTGAACTGGTTCAGACACCTGCTTTAGGTTTAGTTAGTATCTTCCTCAGTATGTCAGAGAAATTGGTGTTTGTGTAGAAAGAAATCAGAAATGAAAAGTGGAGCTATTTATTTCAATCAAGGTAAACATCTAGTTTTCTGGAATGTGGGGGAAAAAAAAACCCATGAGAAGAAATAGAAATTGCTGATTGGTGCTAATAGCTCAAGAGAAAGAAGTGGTAAGACAAGGAAGGTACTGGGTGGCAAAAGTTGAATTAAAGGAAGCTTTGCTCTGTTCTTTCCTTTGTTCTTTTTGGTAAATGGGCACGAGCACTTCTATACCAACCTGATACTACAAAGGTCAGGTATACACAAAAAGCAAAACAATTTTCCTTATTGCTGCAATACTGATGTGCGTGTGTGTTTTGAAATGATTTTGAGTCGAAATAAGTCAAAACCAGATTGAGACCTTCATTAAAAAAATATAAATAAGCATCTAAAATCCAAATAAATTAGTAAATTAAAAAATTTAAATAATCAATACTTTCAAATCAGTACTCCAAATACAATAATTGTAGGATTTGTCAATTTATTTTTTTTTATTTTATTTTTTTTAAAGATTTTATTTATTCATTTGAGACAGAGAGAGAGATTACAAGTAGGCAGAGAGGCAGGCAGAGAGAGAGGAGAGAGGAGGAAGCAGGCTCCCTGCTGAGCAGAGAGCCCGATGTGGGCCTCGATCCCAGGACCCTGGGATCATGACCTGAGCCGAAGGCAGCGGCTTTAACCCACTGAGCCACCCAGGCGCCCTGGATTTGTCAATTTATACAGAGTATATCTGTTTTGAATTTTAAAAGTGATAAAAGTTAAAACTACTCATACATATACTTCATATTTTATTTATTTATTAAAAAAAAGATATTTATTTATTTATTTGACAGAGAAACACAGCAAAAGAGGAAACACAAGCAGGGGAATGGGAGAGGGAGAAACAGACTTCCTGCTAAGCAGGGAACTTGATGTGGGGCTCAATCCCAGGTCCCTGGGATCATAACCTGAGCTGAAGGCAGACACTTAACAACTGAGCCACCCAGGCACACCTTACTTCATGTTTTGAAATTTCTGTTACTTTTTCAAAAAAGCACCCAAAGAAGAAATCCCAGTTATTCCCTATTACCAAAATACAAAACAAACAAAAGTTTAGCATTTTCCCATGGTTTCAAATATTTATGATGTTTTAATTTTCTATGCATATGACAGTGTATAAGATATATGTATTTCAAAAGCACTCATGAATTCATTTTAGGAGACTATACATGCACCAGGGTTGATTTTTAATTATAGACAGAGCTCTGAAATTATTATTTATAATGTTTTTTTCAAACAAAAGAAGTCTCAGAGTTCATGAATATATTTTCTTCTATTTTTAAAACATTTTAAAAAAGACTTATTTATTTATTTTTATAAAGGGTATTTTCTTTGACCCATATTTTTTCATGTGTGGCAGCTATGGATTCCAACTAGACACAATGTATATTTTCCTCTAAACTTGATGTTCTTTAATGGTTTTTTTTTGGTTTTGTTTTGTTCTTTTAAAGATTTTATTTATTGATTTGACAGAGAGAGACACAGCGAGAGAGGGAACACAAGCAAGGGGAGTAGGAGTCCGACATGGGGCTTGATCCCAGGACCATGGGATCATCACCTGATCTGAAAGGAGAAGCTTAATGACTGAACCACCCAGGTGCCCCAAGATTTATTTATTTTAGAGAGTGCATGAGAGTGCATGCATGCGCATGAGCAGGGGGAGGGGCAGAGGGAGAGTGAAAGTGAAAGAATCTCAAGCAGATTCCCTGGTAAGTGCAGAACTCTATATGGGGCTCAATTACAGGACCCTGGGATTAGGACCTGAGCCCAAATCAAGAGTTTGACGCTTAACTGACTGAACCACCCAGGTGCCCCAGATTTTCTTCTAAAGGAATATACCAAATCCACCATTCTTTAGAGATGTAACTAAATCAGTGATGTACATATTTAAAAAAAAGGGCAGGTGATATTTTTATCTGACATTTTATAAAGGAACCAGTAAATTAGCAGTCCCAAAAGGGAAATGTTTAAGTTCAAGTTTCATTTGCCTGAGTCCCTGCTGGATGCTCATAGCATTGATAAATTGATGATCTATGTCTACATTTTCTAAAATAGCAGTGATCCCAAAGGTAAAGTATGCCACAGGCTTCCAACACAAAGATCTGACATACTAAGATGGTGGCACAGGAACTGAAAGAATTTGAAGACAGGAGGTCAACAGATGAATTGATTCTTCTTAGTGGAAGTGAGTAATTATCCTCAGGTTCACTGATTACTAACATAATCCTTTAAGTAATGGTCATAAGCAATGATCACAAGCAAAGGATGTCTTTTTAGGTGATCCTTATGGCCTTAACTTTCTTATGATCCAACTAGTCCAGTTAAGAGGCACAAGAGAACAAGGGTGATGAGTGGTAACAGCATCAAGGAACTGGGGTGGGAGAAGAGCAAGGATGATGCCAAAGAACCAAGTGACAGCTGTGACAGTGCCCTGGCAGTGGCCACTGTACCCACACAAGGTAGCTGCCCAATGAGTGTTTGTGGAGCTGAACTTTAAACAAGTCTTGAAAGTGCTTCCCCACCCCCAACACACCCGATACAGGACACACTCCCTCTTCCTGGCCTGACAGTCATGCACAAATATTTTAATAGCAATACCTTGCATCTAGAGATTAAAGGCCTTATACGAGAGCTGTTAAAAAAAAAGATACATATGTATGTGAATATATATATACACACACATATATATAGCAAGCATTGTTTTTGCAAGTTGATTAGATGAGGAGCTCAGAAGGGGAGACGTGGGCAATCCCTGTGATTAGTCCTGTGATCTTCATGAGTAACTGTCTTCCCTCTCCCACGTAGCCCTTCACACAGCACTAGTGTTCCTGAGCCTTGTTCTTTTCAACATCCCCTCCCCCTCTCAAATGTGTAAGAAGCCCTGTTCTGTTTACTTATACTATCCTGAATAGGACTTATATTATTTTACTTCAAAGCATCCCAAGAGGGTGATCACACAAATAAAAACTGGTTTTGAAATCTGTATCTATGTTGAACTGCATAAACTCTAATACATGTACACATCAGTATATTTAGATGGAGCTGCAACTGTATGAGATAAGTTACACATGTTTAAATGTTAGAAACATGTCAAGCATGTCTTCTCTACCACACATAGAATATTGGTAGCTAAACAATATAATTCTTTCTAACCAAATAACCACTGTGAAATACCTGATTCACTTTACATGCGACAGCTGGGGCTGAAGCTTGTATTCCCAGCCAGAGCTGAACATAAGCACAATAGGAAAGGCAGAAACAGCTGCAAACTCTTGAGAGAAAACATTTGCAAAGCAACTTTGACTTCAGGCTTCAGGGTAGGAAGGAAGTAAAAATCACTTTTCTGTTCCTTTTCATGTATGGCAGCTGTCTTTGGAAAAAAATTATGTCCATTCTATTTTATAACAGAAACTCCACAGTATTATTAAAACAGGAATTGTAGGAACTTAGGCCTGGCCACAGATTTAGCACTTTACAGCAGTCAAAACATTTATAGAACTTGGTAGTACTGCTTGGCTAGCTTAAGCTAGATGGTCTTTGCTGCACGCCTGACTGACTCCTCCCCCAACATTATTTGCTGTAAACAAACTGGATTTCAGTAATTTTGATCGTTTGATCTGTCAAGTGCCTTGGGTTTATTGACATAAAATTTAAGGGAATGGAATTCTCTTGGACAAGTGTCGGAGAAATGGATCCTATGTGGGTCTCAATTGCCCTTTGTCTGTATGTTTTTGTCTTTTGCTATCTTGATATCAGGTACAGGTTTTTATCTCCCATACTAAAATTTCAGGGGCTCCTGGGTGGCTCAGTGGTTAAATGGCTGCCTTCAGCTCAGTCATGATCCCAGGGTCCTGGGATCGAATCCCATAGAGGTTCCCCGCTCGGCGGGCAGTCTGCTCCTCCCTCTCCCTCTGCCCCTCCCCTGTCTTGGGCTCTCTCTTGCTCACTCTCTCAAATAAATAAAATCTTTTTTTAAAAAATTAAATTTTAGTTCCTTAAAGGCAGGTTCTGTGTCACTGCTTCCTTTGCTTTACTTATTTGCCTAGTAAAGTTAGTAAGTTTCCAATATATATTTGGTGAATTAAGAACCATGTGGTTTAAAAAAAATCAGTGGTATCAGCACTTCACATAAAATAAGTATCTACTTACTTATTTTCATCTTTAATGTTTCGGATGCACAGATAACGGGTATAATATAGCTTCTTTTATGAAAATGCTGGGAGACAAGAATAAAACACTTGTCACAGCACTTCTGTTACAATGAGACTGAGGCACGACATATCACTTAGGTGGAAGAATCTGTCACACAGCAGAATTTACTCAGTTATTAGAACAGTCTATCTAAAAATGGGATTTTGTTACAACGTTCGAATCTGGAAATAGGCCAGGAACCTTTTGATGTAAAAGAATGTAAGACCTAAAGTGGCTATAGAAAGCTTATTAATATGAAACTGGAGGGATGAGGTAATAAACAATTTAGAAAAAAAGGAAAGCAAAAGTAAAGATAAAAAGTCAATATAGTGAACACATTAAGAATTCAACAGATGTCAGATTCTCTCATGCCCCTTCAAATTTCTTGGAATTCTATAGAATAATATCAGTGTCAATTAAAAACACATTGAGGGCGCCTGGGTGGCTCAGTGGGTTAAAGCCTCTGCTTTCGGCTCAGGTCATGATCNCGAGGCCCGCATCGGGTTCTCTGCTCAGCAGGAAGCCTGCTTCCCCTTCTCTCTCTGCCTGCCTCTGCCTCCTTGTGATCTCTCTCCCTCTGTGAAATAAATAAATAAAATCTTAAAAAAACAAAAAACAAAAAACAAAAAACACATTGAAAACAACACCACATACTTTACAAGGATAATAGATACAACTATATTTCAAATACTTTAGAGTGCTCATGTGTGTGGGACAGGACTGGATATCCAGCCTTCAGATTTTTTTTTTTAAAGATTTTATTTATTTATTTGACAGAGAGATCACAAGTAGGCAGAGAGGCAGGCAGAGAGAGAGGAAGAAGCAAGCTCCCCTCTGAACAGGGAGCCCGATGCAGGGCTCGATCCCAGGACTCTGAGATCACGACCTGAGCTGAAGGCAGAGGCTTTAACCCCCTGAGCCACCCAGGGTCCCCTCCAGCCTTCAGATTTTAAGGAGTCAAAACAGAATGAAACGGTTTGAGGTGGGTAAATAAGAAGACTGGGCTGGGAGAGAGGGAGGAGTGGACAGAAAGTGTAATAATTTAAAGCAGTGGGAGGACGGGAGACCAAGTGAGGAAGCATTTACATAACAGGATTTATATGATTAGTTTTGAGCTAGAAAGATTTTATTTAGATGTTTTATAACTTCGAAAAAAATCTCACCATGCCCAACTAGTACAAGAAAAACAGGATTTAAAATATGGCAATGACCAATGTCCATACACTATAAAGACAGTGGTAATTAAAAAAAATGTATTATAAAAGGATACAGATAGAGGATGTGCAGATGGGCAAGTCACAGGAAAGAATCAGTGTCCTCAACTGGTTTTCTACAAGTCATTGTCTGACTAGGATGTTAATTAGATCAAATGATTTTGGAATAAGAATCTCTCTTTAGAGGAAATTTCTAAGTATTTGTAGAAAGTCAATATTTCCATGGATGTCATGGTCATTGTGCATTAATCAAGAACCTACTGATGAACTCATGTTGAAAGGACTACCCAATAACTATTAAAGCAGTCAAAGAGATTCAACACAAGAGCATTTTAATTTCTGCAAAGTGCTGATTCTTCTATCTAGGAAACACGATAACTGCAAGTCTGAAATGTGAATTTTTATTGTATGGAAGTATGTTGCTATCCATTAAAAGCATTTCTTAATAAAATCTGGATTTTTTTCCCTCCAGTATTTGAACTTCTTTGTGTCTGACCACAACATTTTGCAGAATCAGGAGAGCTGGAGTTACAATGGGATCTTGATGATAATGTCCTTTCCTAACTCCTGCCAATATTTCTCAATGATGTGAATGTTTCTTCTCATGGAGACACACGGTTCACACAATAGCTCTCCTTTGATCCGTAGCTTCCCTTGAAATAGGAAAACATCGCCTGGAAGTGCTTTAATTGTTTCATTTTATTCCAATCATGTGATAGAAATCATGAATAGAAAACAACAACAACAAACAAAATCCCAAACCATTCTGGGCAAGAAAATTAAAGCAACCACATTTAAACTGAAAGCTTCAAGAACTTAACAAAAATAGGCCATACACTTCATAAAGAATGGAACAGCCTTCATTGTCTTGCTCTCAGTCTGTCTCTAGCTTTTACTGCGATTTTCACTTCATAATATTTGCAAATGTCTTACTGTAAAAACAAAAACAAACCAATTGCACCATACCAGGTAAGACAGACACAGCCAATCTTAGAAAGCTTTTACCTGCATGAAGCGACCCTCTGACGTCCCAAGATTAGCAATGGTGAGGTCTCCTTTAATGAAGGTAGATATAGATGTTAAGAGGACTTGGTTGAATTGGCCCATGAATAAGTCAACACGCTGCAAAGCTGTGGTAAACTCTGTTCGATATTCATCACTGCGCACTTCACAGCCTGATGAATTTCTCAAAAGCGTCTGGAATAAAATATGGTTATAGAATTAATGTGAGTCCAGATGCGAACAAGCTGGTAAAAAACTTCTCAGTGTGTCTTTTCAGAGCTTGAAGGAGAATGGTAAGGATAACTGTACAAATAAACAGAGAGCCCCAGACAGGCAGAAATTACCCTAGTGAGCTAACATGGCTCCGGTGCTGCTAGGTGCTGCCATGTGTATACAGATGTTAACTGGGGTAACCCTTACTATCGCAGTTTGCACTCTGGTTGAATATGAGCATACATAAAAATGGAACTCAGTGGTGCTAGTAAAAGAAAAACAAAACTATAAATGTCTCAGCCCTGGGCATAAAGGTAATGCTTCTAGCAGGTAAGTCCAGTAAGATGGATTTCAACTGGAATAATAATAAATGTTAGAGTCATACATAATACACTGTATGTTTTAAAATGTGTGCCTTTGTGCATTTGTGTGTAGTGAGGCGGCAGGGGGTGATAGCTGATAGATAATTCACAGGGAGGCAGCAGAGCACAGACCCCAGACTCAAGTTCCTGCATCAAACCCTAGTCTCTCGTGCTTATTTACCTTACATACTCCCTGTAATCTTTCTGTGTTTGTGAAATTCAAGTTATCCATTCCACAAGTAAAATCGAGATTATTATAGAGATGTGCCTACCTTGCAGAGCTGTTGTAAAGGTTACATGAGCTAATTTATAGAACTCTCTTAACCATAGAATCCAGCACCTAGAGAATGCCCCTGAAGTATTTGTCACCATTACGGTGAAAGGCTCAAAAAAATGTAAAAGCTGTGCACCAAATGCCACAGTTACCAACTTACAAAAAAGGCAATTGCCACTCAGTCAGGTATATTTCTTCTAGGTTCAGCTTCAGATTTTTAAACATATTATTCAGTAATATATGTCAGTTAAGCACCATGGATCTCTTCCTTCACCTTGACACCTCAGTGTCCTGCTTTTCCTTCTACTTCTCAGATTGCAACGCTGAGTCCTTGTGCAGGACCATCTGTGCCTGGCTATCAGTGTCAGGGGTTCTCAAGGCTCCATTTAAGGGGCTGCTCCTCTCCTCACTCTTCACATTCTCCCTAGGCAGCCTCAGTCTCTCCTGTGATGTCTATTACTATTTAGTTGACATACACATTTGTACCTCCACCCTACCCTCTCCTCAGCACTGACTGTGCATTTATCAAATTGCCTGTGAAATACACACTCAGATGTCTCCAAGACCTGAGGCTCAACGTGACCAAAGTCGAAATCACAATCTTCCCCCATGCCTGAGCTGATGATACAATACACCCCAGTGAATGGCTCTACCAGTTCTCCAGAGGCACAAGTCATAAATCTAGGTGCCATCCCTGATTCCTCCCCCTGCATAGTCCATCACCAATTTTTATCACTTACACTTTCTAAATATCTCCTGGATCCATCCAGTTTTCTCTACCTCCACGCTTTGACCCTCATCTGAGCCACCCCTTCCCATTTCTGGACTACTACAATGGCTTCCCAAATAGATCTGCCATATCTGATCTCATCCATTCTCTACACTGCAGACATTTTTCCCCCCCTAAAACACAAATCTCATCATGTTACTCTGTTTAAAACAATGTCTTCCTAATTGCTCTCAGGATAAAAGACAAAAATTTTTAACTTGGCCTGGGGAGCTCTATATCATCTGGATCCTACTGAACATTCCAAATTCATCCTCATGGTGCCCTCCTTTGCACTCTGTACTCCAGTGAGCTGGCCTTCTCCCAGTTCTCCAAATAGGCCATGGGTCCTCCCATTACAGGGCCTTTGCACATGTTCCTGGAGTAATCCACCTTCATTTACCTTATTGACTGCTATGCCTCCTTCAGATTGTAGGGTGTCATCATTTCCTTAGGAGGCCTATTCTGATCTTAGTATCTAGGTCAAATGCTTCTATTATTGACTGTCATAATACATTTTACCTATGTGTCATAATACCCATAGCTGAAACTATTATTTGCTTGTGGATTACATGATTTATGCTCCTGCCATCAGAGACCATACTTTTTACTGCTATATTGTTAGTAGTAGGTGAAATATCACACATAGATCCTTAACAAATACTGAATGAATGAATAAGTAAGTGAATCAATTATGAGTAGATGGGGGACGAGTGTGGATGTATAAACTAATATTACTAAAGCTTTTTTTCTTCTTCCAGGAACAGGTGTAGTTAAGAGTTTATAAGAAACAAATAGTGTTTGGATCCTGACTGTACTTATAAGACATCTGGGAGTTGGTAAATTTGGGGGAGATAACAGGAGGCAGGAGGATATAATAAGTAACTGTCCTCTAACTTGGAAGAAAAAGAGAAAAAGTTTATTTTTACATATTTTTGTACATAGTTTCAAGCTATAGAAAATGGCTGGAAGATTAGGAATTCTCTATTATCATCCTATTGTATTTATAATAATCAGAAAGCTGCCATGGTATATTTCATACTAACTGAGTGTTGAACAACAAAGTGAAATAGAAAATTTAGATATCTTTATGTAAAACAGCCTTACTCCTTAATATTAAAATTCTGTCACATGGAATACAGAGTTCTTACATCTATTGACTTTTATGGTAAAAAATAATCTACAATGTTGTTTTATATAGCAACAGATATTTCCTCATTATAAGTGGCAATAAATTAACAAACAAAGAGTCTCAGAGAGGCTAAACCTACTGACTCTTGTAATTAATGAAATGTTCTGGTTCTAGACATTTATTCTGATATATTAATGAGTGCTATTTCACTATTTAATTAGAAGCTTTTCTTCACTGAAGTACTATGGATTGCTCTGAGGAGTAGCAGATTACTGAAACGTACCAGCAATTCAATAGTAACTGATTAATTGGTAATTAAGTTTCCATTGGTGATCAATCATCCATTTGGCAGAGAGAGCCACAACCATGGAAGCTGCTTAAAGGAGCAAAGCCCAGTTTTAAATCAAAGACCTTCTCAAGTATTCCATTTCAGAGGTGACTGCTCTTCAGGGTCAGCGTTGTGGTTGTTTTGTTCCTTTTTTTGCTTGTTTTTACTTTTTTCTATGTCTAGATGGCATCTTGGGAACTTAAAGCCTCAAATTTGACCTTGCAGAGATATGATGGATTCATTGGAACATAAAAACAATTTGCTGCATGTGGAGTAGTCATAGATTGTAAATTAGAAGCAGCTTTCGATCAACAAGAGGTCAGAAATGGTCTCATTCATCTTTTATCATCCTGCCCTGTATTGTGCTTAACACACAGTAGGCGTTTAATAACAGCTTCCTTAAAAATTACTCTATCTACAAGGTACCCAGAGATAAGGTACCCATCTGCCTACCCAGCTTGCTTCCTTGTCTGCTTTGCTGAACCCAGCCAGCAGGAGAATGGAGCTGAGATGGCTTTCCAAGAGCCTGCAAACTTGCAAGAACTCCTGGATCTTTTTTAAATGGAGGGAAAGTAACACAACCGAACTTCAGCCAGTATGTGCCTTCACATGTAAGGCATAAATGTAGAACTCTGTACTGACTCAATTAATATTTATGTATATTCATGCATATTTATACTTCCAGATTTCTTTAGGAAATTAAAAGGTCCCAAAATGGTACCTCCTCAAGGACTGATTGGATTATATCGCTATTTCTCCCCAAATTCCTAAGTTTAAAATCATTGCACAGTGCTGGAATAGGAACTACAGAACTCCTTCATCTTGAAAAGTTGTGCAATTTCGAGCTAAAAAACAAACGTCATGTCAGGTCCAAGTGACATTCAAATTTTATAAGCCAGGGGATCCCAACCTTGTACTTTTTCATTTTCTCTGTAGCTGAGATCTGCAGGAGAGGGGTGGGGGAAATAGCTACTAGGAGAAAGTACCATTCAGTATTCAGTGCAGGAGAGGGGACTACTCCTTGTCTCTTCCTGCTGAGAAACCTGATAAACTCAGTGATTGGGGTCAGGGTGGCAGGAACTAGCTTACAGAGCCCCATGTTGTCTTTGAGCTTGAATAGTGGAATTTTAACCATCAGGGAGCCTTGGTTTAAGCTCTTGGCATTGCAAAGGTACAGCACTGTGCAAATATGACTAAATCTCAGTCTAATTCACTATGTCCCTTCAAGATAATGAGCAAATGTGTTTGAGGCTCATCTGTGCAGGGAAGATGGGGTGGCGTTCTTGGGTGCGGCGTTTGGAGTGGGGTTGGGTCCAGAAGGAAGAACAACTACAGACCTGCTGCCAGGGGTTTCTTCGCCATTCGTGGTTCCCTCAAAGCCAGGAGGGCTTCTGCTTTGAGGTAAAACTGCACGTAGCTGGTGGAAGGCAGGTCTCTGGTAAAATAGCTGCTTTGGGGCACCAAGGAAGGGTCTGCAAAGGTTTCACCCCAGCACTAGTTGGGGAGTCAGACTAACACTCTCTTTTTGGTACAAAGAGAGGAAGAAGGAAGAAAGGAAGGGAGGGAGGAAATCAATCTTTACCCTGCATCTACACTGTGCCAGGCATGGAGGTGGGCATTTTCACATGCAAGCAGACTCACAGCCCTGTTACGATTTCCGTTTTCAGGAGAAAGAGACTCAGAGCAGCCAAGGGTGCACCCACGGTGGCTGGATTCATGCTGGAGCTGGCTTCAGAACTAGAACAGTCATTAGAATTCGGCTCTATCTGATTCTTAAGCTCATGAATTTCTTCTGCTACTGTTTACTACTCTGGGCAAAATTCCAAGAACTGCATAATTATAATAATGGAAAGGGCCTTAGGGACCATTTACCCAGCCCCTCATTTTAAGTAAGAGAAACTGAAAGTCAGGGAAATTGTAACTCTCAGAGAGTTGGAATCATTCAACAAAAGTTATCAATTAGCATGTTAAAAAACCTACAACTCTTCAAAGTAGGAAATGCAGATTCACTCACTCCTGATTCCTTTTCTGAGAGAAAAGCTGGAATTAATCACTGTTTTCTGGATAACAGCAGAAAGATGACCACTAGCATTCTGTGCTGTTCTACTCAGCTTGGCTCTCAAATCTTCCTCTCTGTTGCCTATTTTGGTTTGTGAACATGACCATGTTTCCATCTAGGTAATTCTAAAATTTCAGTCATCACCAACTCCCCTTTCTTGAGCACTTCTCACATCCAACTAGTTAGTTGCTCAGTTCCTCTGAAATCTGGTTACAGTCCTCCAGCCATATCTGGACCCCTGCCCCAGGCTAGATGCTTCCTCACTGGCCTTCCTGTCTGCCATCTCATCTGCCTTGAAGCAGTTATGAGCTGTCATTCCCTTCTTTAAAACCTTTAGTTGGTTGCCAAACGCCTGTAGGAAAAGTCCAAACTCTTTACTATGACATCCAAAACTGCTCAATTTGTTTCTAAGTCTTTTTTTCCATTAAGGCGAGAGATCAAGTGACCATGTAGGACACTGAATGAATCTAAGAGTGGCTATCCTGACATGAGACTCTTCCCATTCTTCGATTCTTGCATTTGCTTTAGCAAAGTGAAAAAAGTGGAAAGAGCTTGTTAAGAACTCTCTCTACCTCAAATTCTTGACATCCTAAGCAGGTCTGAAACATTATCATGGCTTTTTTCAGCTCACAGGAGCTCACAGTAATAATGTTAAATATCATCTGCATAGTTTTCCAACTGCATACATTATAGATTTCCAAGTACATTATTCCATCTGATCCTCTGAATAAGTCTATGAATTGGATTTGTTATGGTCATCATATTTCTACAGATGAAGAAACTAAAGTTCAAAGAGCTGTCAGTAAATATCAGAGCTTGAACTTAGTTGTTGATTTCAAATCCTATGTTCCTTATACTGCATTATACTCCTTACTTACAGGTTCCTTCAGTATATCTGAGACAAACCCACATTCCAGGGATGGTCTAAGGACATGGTGGAAAAGAATGAGCATGCCTATAGCACAGGGCTGGTTCTACTCGGCTGGGATTTGATGAGTCACATGACCTTAGGCAAATAGCTTGATTTCTCTGGGTCTGAGTTTTATTTTACTTATATAACAAACATTTGTCTAGAGTGTTACAATGTACCAGACACTTTTCTAAGCACTTTACAAATATTAATTCACTGAATCCTCATAAGAATGCTAGGAGGAAACTGAGGCACTGTATGGCAGCAGCAGCAGGGCAAGGACTAAACCCAGGTTGCATAGCACGAGGGTCTTAACTGTCCTCCCCCACCCCCAGCATGACTGTAAAGGAAGGGGTTGAGTGAATTGATCTCAGAGTTCTCTTTTGGTTCTGCCATGCGATGGGTCTGTGGATGGCTTTCCAATGCTCCCCCTGGGTCTGGAATTACCAAACTGCCTTCAGCCTGCTGTTGGAACAAATGAATGCTCAGGATGTTTAAGATGCCGTGAATAAACAGGCACTGTCCCCCAACACCTTAGGCTACTCCAAAAGAGCCTAAACAGATTTTTGATATACATGCCTATTCTTTTTTTTTTTTTTTAAAGATTTTTATTTATTTATTTGACAGAGAGAGAGAGAGAGAGAGAGAGAGAGATCACAAGTAGGCAGACAGGCAGGCAGAGAGAGTGGGGGGAAGCAGGCTCCCCGCTGAGCAGGAAACCCGATGAGGGACTGGATCCCAGGACCCTGAGATCATGACCTGAGCCGAAGGCAGAGGCTTAACCCACTGAGCCACCCAGGTGCCCCTACATGCCTATTCTTTAAGAAGTTCTGGAAAGCATTTAATTGTTCAAGGTTTATCCTCCTCTATAACAATTCTGTGGGGGTCCCAGGGTAGCTCAATCGGTTAAGCATCAGACTCTTGATTTCTGTGCAGGTTGTGATCTCAGGGAGGTGAAATCAAGCCCTGCCTCAAGCTCTGCACTCAGCCAGGAGTCTGCTTAAGATTCTCTCTCTCCCTCTGCTCCTCCCACCTCTTGCATGTATGCACTCTCTCTCCTCTCTAAAAAAAAAAGTAATGATAATAATAGTAATTATACGAAGTCCACTCTGAAAACCAATGGTAAATGCCCTGTTCTGCTTTTTTAAAAACTTCTTACAAACTTGCTTCCTTAACTCAAGGGCTTATGTACTGTCATAGGACTAAATAATAGGAATTACTCTGCAATTTTTAAGCTTTGAAACAGTAATTTAGTCTTTCTTTACTTTTTCATGAATACTTGCCAGATTTTTTTTACCTCAGACATATAGTTTTTTTATAAAAAGAAAATTGAAGTGCTATATACCTCAGTGTATTTGATTCAAACTGTTTTCCTTAATTAACATTATGATGCATGCAGTGAATATGCAATTACATTTAACTCAGTATAATTAAGAATGTGATATATTTAAAATAGTGATTCCTTTAATCGATCTATAGGACAGATTTAGCTCAACTATAGATAATTTAAATCAGTCTTGCAGATAGATTTTTAAAAATGTACCATTTTATAAAATCATTGTCAGTTCACTCATACCAACCCTTTTTCCTTCTTGCCCATGACTAAATTAACAGAAGAATTTTAATACAAACTATTCACAATCACCCTTTCTACAAATTCTATTGACAAGTAATGGTTTTCTGGGGGGATACATATTTCAAAACAGACAGTCCCTCTTTGCCTAGAACTTTTTATATAGCTGGCTAAAAACTCAACTGCTTTAATCTCAGGAATTCCACATAACTTACTCCCCTAAATTTCATTCATGTGCTCTCTTCTGTTTATTTAGTGAGACTGGGAGAGGTGCTGTTGAACTCACAGCAGGCAGAGGCAAGAGCTTTGAACATCAGTGTCTGGTCATGTTTCTTTCGGATATATTTAACTTCTATCAATCTGTACTCAAACGTCTAAGATGTCAAGATTGAAGCCTGATTCTCTATAAAATGCAGAAGAGTCAGCTCTCTGACAGAGCAGGCCCTTCTCTTTGGGGTCCTTAATGCAAGGCCAGACTGTTAGGCTGGAGGCTGGTGTGGTCAAATGCTAAGAATGTGACTATGTTGTTTTGTGCTATAAAGACAACTCTGCTTGATGTCGGCCGTTGAAAAGAAAGATGCTTTCTCAATACTTTTGCTGCCACTGGCTCCCCTCGATGAAGTAATTCTGTCTCACGACTTCAATAGCCATGGAGTTCTTTATAATCAGAGACCTCCAGCAGGGGAGCAAAGCTGGGGAGCAGTTAAAGAAGAGCTGATGTGTCTCCAGGAAGGGAGAAAGGGTATCATCTCTGGCCCCGATCAATTCAGACGGCCCCGAACGTAATACAACCAGGCATCTGGCCAACCAGCTGCTGGCTCCACACTAGTGATTCACGAGGTGATGGATGCTGCCTCGTGGGGATGACCTAACTTCATAGACCCAGCAGCATTCCCTCTTCTGAAGACCAGTCCTGTCTCTGCAACTGCCTTTAGGCCAAGTTTGAATGTGCCATTGATGCCAGTTAAACTCATCACTCTTCTTTCCAAATTAATTCGCTCTTCTAGCTTCCTATTACTGCATGGCATTAATAGCCACCCTCTCCCTTTAGGTCTCAGCCATCTTTGACTTTTCCTTTTCTTTTATTGTTTATATCCACCTATCAATTCTTATAAATGTTTCTATTGAGTTAAAGGAAATCTCATACTTGGCCTCCTACAATCTTATTTCCTTGATTCCAGGATCTCCTTGTTCAAGTCCACTTCTATAACTTTTTAGTATAAGGTTCTCCAAACACCTTCTTAGTTGCATCCAGAGGTAATCATCCCAGCCTAGAGGAGAAGAGCATGGGCTCTGGAGTGGTCCTGCCCTTATCAGCTGTGCAAACTTTGAGAGGATACTTAGACCTCCAAGCCTCACTTCTTCACTTGTAAAATGGGAAAATGCACACCTATCTAATAGAATTGTTTTGAGGTTTAAATAAAATTAATCCAGTGCCAGAGGCAGACACAAAAAATAGCTAACAATGCAAAATACAAAGAACATCGCTGATAGATATGTTCCAAAAACACTGGTACAGGTGGTAAATACTTTAAGATTAGGAAGAAAAATCAGTGTGGGCTCCAACAGCTAGAGAAGGCTCATGGTGGAGGCCAAAGTTGACAAAGGTCTTGACAGAAATTGGATTAGTGAAGAGGGAAGACAGAAATACTTGGAGCAGGATGTATTTTATGTATACGTGTGTATGGATTTATGTACATGTGTACAAATGCATTTATATATAAATGAAATAAAAATATATCCACCTTCTTCTCGAGGTATCTCTGGGATTCAAAAAACTCAGAATTCTACAATGATAGGGATCTAGAATTCTAAGGGTTAAAATGTTTGCTTCTTTATCATCATTTCCTAAGGTGAATCAGATCTGAAACAGACCAAGCCCATGTGGTTTGGCTTTAGCAGGCTTCATACCTCACCTCAATCAGAGCCAGGAGTGACAGAGTGATTCATAAAGAAAGTTGCTCCAAGTGAAGCAAATTTTAATGCTTAGTGTATATAATTTTTCTCCTTTCTTCAATTTAGTTAATAGAAAACAAATTTTAATGTACTTACTCACTGAATTGTAAGAGTTACTCAAGGGGCAGAGCACCAGTTAGCCTGCACTAAGCAATACAACAGAAGCAGTTCTTTCTAGAGTGTAAGACCATAGTCTGTTTAAGTGCTGAGCAGGGTCACGCTCAATAGAAACCAGGCTGATGAATGTCTTAGTGGAGAGCCAGGACAGGTGAAAGATGAAACCTGAGTTCTTCAATTGGGCCCCAGTATATTGTCTAAACCCATGACTATTTCCTAGCCTGCCATGACTGTCATCACCTCTTGTCCCTCCTTTCCTCCTTACCATTGTGCAGTGAGACTCTTTACTCATCTTCTTCCCTTGTTACTGACCAGACCTGTGTTATCAGAAAGCTCAATCTGTGGGCAACCATCCTCACTGACCAAAGTACCCAAGGCCCTTACCAAACTCTCTTCTATTCTTACTGTATCTACATCAAGGCCAAGCTCATGCTCTGTACCAATAATGTATTTGGAACCCATGAAATGATGCCATTGTGGAGTCTAATCCTGTGGCATAGTAAGGGTATTATTGAAAAAGACCTTCACTCTTGACTTCTTTTCCTTAACCCATGCATTATTTTCAACTTGAAATCATAGACTGGTGGTTTGTAGTGAAAAAAAAATCTATGGATTCAAAAAGCAAACATCATGGAAGTCACTTCTACTGGTAAGAGTGCTTCAGCAATGTCCACCAGAAGGTGTGGCCTAAAGTGCTTCGTACAGACAGTAACCCCCACTCAAAGGGGGAAGCTCTGCTGAAAGACTCAAGAAAGTCTTTTTTTTTTTTTTTTAAAGATTTTATTTATTCATTTGACGCAGAGAGAGATTACAAGTAGGCAGAGAGGCAGGCAGAGAGAGAGGAGAGAGGAGAAAGCAGGCTCCCCGCTGAGCAGAGAGCCCGACGTGGNGCCGAAGGCAGCGGCTTTAACCCACTGAGCCACCCAGGCGCCCTGAAAGACTCAAGAAAGTCTTAAGGAGCAGGGAAGTTACTCTACCTTGCTCCCTTTAATTGCTTTAATTATGTTTCCCCAAATTGGATTAAGTACAAAGCTCTGGAATTCCTGTCTTTTCACCCTACCTATTTTCAACTTTTCTTCTCTTCTCATTTTTCTCCTTCTTTGTTTTTTGATCCATCTTCATTCCAAACTAGTGGATGATGGAGTGTGTGTGTGTGCTTTTATAAGGAAGGGACTGAAACATCCTAGAATTTCTTCCATGCTAATTTAACTTTTGGGAACTCCCGAATTCTATACATTAGTTTTTAGAGACTTGGGGGAGAGAATGAAAAACCGTTTTATCTAAAAATTATTTTTACTAATCAGCATTTTATTATAATATTTGAAATATGAGGCTTTGTCATAACTATGTGCCCCTTTGATAAACAGATATGTTATTCAAGATATTTTGTTAGGTACTAAGGATATGGAGATTGAAAAGTCACAGTCCACATTTTCAAGCGGCTAATGAGGAAACCGGTGAACATATTACCACAGAGTATGGTAAGAAATATGGTAGGAATAAGCAAAGGGTGCTACTGGAGTACTCAGGAAAGGCAGCTTATCCAGAATGGAGGGTTAGGGAAAACTAGAGATTTCCTGGGGCAGGAAATGCCTGAGTAGAACTGTGAAGAATGGGGAGAAAGTGTTAACCTGACAAAGTGTATGTTAAAGGGAATTTGAGGCAGACTAAGTAACATGCGTTAAGGCAGGGTTGTGAGAAATACTGATGGATTCTGGGAACTAAAAGAATGATAGGTTGACACATAACTGATAAACGCACAGGTTGACTCACATTGCACTTAATATCCAAAATATACAAGGAACTCATGCAACTCAGTAGTAGCAAAAAAAATAAAAAAAAATTAGAAAATGGGCAAAGAAACTGAACAGAAATTTTTCTAAAGAAAATATACAAATGGCCAACAGGAACATGAAATGGTGCTTAACATCACTAATTAGGCATTTGCAAATCAAAACCACTATGAGATCTCACCTCATACCTGTTAGAATGGCTATTATCAAAAAGATAAGAGAGAACAAATGTTGGTGAGGATGTTAAGGGAATCCTTGCACAGTGTCGGTGGGAATGTAAACTAGTACAGCCAGTAAACAGCATGGAGGTTCCTCAAGAAATTAAAAATATAACTACCATATGATCCAGCAATCCCACTTTTGGGTATTTATCCAAAGGGGAGAAAAAGAGAAACAAATCATTATCTCTAAGAGATAGCTGTACTTGCATGTCAATTGCAGCATTATTCACAACAGCCAAGACACGGAAACAACCTAAGTATCTATCAGTGGGTGAATGGATTGAGGAGATGAGGTGTATATGTCTATTCAGACTTAAAAAAAAAAAACAGTAGCCTGTCATTTGCCACAATATAAATGAACCCGGAGGGTATTATGTTAAGTGAAATAAGCCAGACAGAGAAAGATGAATACTGCATGTTATCATTTTTATGTGGAATCTTAAAAAAAAGAAATGTTGTGCTCAGAGAAAGAGACCGTAGAAAACTGGTTGCCAGGGGCTAGAGCAGTAAGGGATGGGAGTGGGCAGTAGGAAGGGCAGCAGAAATAGGGAGACATTGGTAAAAGGGTACAAACTTTCAGTTAAAAAAAAGCCTGAGAATTTAATGTATAACATGGTGACCATAGCTGAATACTCTGTACTATATAAATGAAATTTGCAAGGGGAGTTTAGGATGATAGGCTGAGGTTAGGGTGGCACTAGCTTATAGAGCCAACTGTGACTATTTCTTCCTAATTCTTGTTCAGTGACTACCTTGGTAGCTTGAAATCGGCTTGGTGGGGGTGTTTACACCACAGAAGTTGGCAAGCACTACAGGTCAGGGGCTTCTACGCCCCTTCCCCAAGAGTTAGACATTTGCCAGCATACTAGTGGGTCTGAAGACCAGGAAATAGCCAGGGCCAAGGTAGGAAACTTCTTGAATGCATACTAAAGAGTGTGGATTTTACTCTGAAACCATTGGGGAGCACTCAAATTATTTTAAGGGACACAGTAACATAAATGGGCTTGCTTTTGAGAAAGATGATTTACTCCAGCAGCAGTCTGGAGACAAATAGATTGGTTGGGGAGAAGATTGGAGCCATGGAGATCTACTTTTATCTTACTGGCATCATTTTCAACATACTAATAAAAGAAAATCTATCTGGAATGATAAATACAATTTTCTGTTTCTCCTTTGTGTATCTGCAGAAGGGGAAAAGAAATAAAGACTTTTAAGCTTCATATTTACTATAAATGAGACTAGGTTTTATTCCGAAGAAGGAATAGAAGAAGCAGGCTAAATTAGATTGTGCCAATGGAGAAGGCTAAAATAGGCTAAAAGATTCTTTGGAAATATTCAGTTCCTTGATTAAATAGGTGCTGTTATTTGCACCCAAACCAGTAGCTGAAGGTGCTTATTAGAAAGTCTTAAATAAGGCTGGTACGCAGAATGAGAATGTCAACTTGGGTTAATGAATGACAGAGTTTGTGTAAACTATTACTTAATCCCAGTTGAGCATTTCCTGAGCCACTGGGGAACTGGGCTGAGGTTGATAGACAAAAATAAGGTTAGAAGGAAATAGAGCATTAAACAAACAATAGTTCAGTTTAACTTGTAATTTAGCCAGAGTTCAGAGTATAAAATAAAAGCCTTGCTAGTAGCAAGAAAGAGAAAATGAAGCAATGATAATATCATTATTAAAATAATTGTCCAGTCATTCACTGGAACAGAGATTTTATTATATTTCTACAGTGAAAATAGAAAATTTGACTATTTCTTAGCCAGTTTGTGACTCCCCAGCCTACAGAGTATTAAATAAGGCAGTGGGAGTTGTAACAGCTGGTTCTAAGGGCCCAGAGAATGCAGGAAAAGTGTTAGTATCTAAAGCTCACACAAAATACTAAATTAATATTTACTTATGAAAATTTAGATGTTTACTTTTCAAATATTTCATAATTCTTCTTTTTTTATCAGTTCGTCTGCATTCAATTGGATTATTATGAGGGTCATAAGATACTCAGTATCATACAGTTTATATCATGACTACCCTGGATCCTGAAAAAGGGGGATTTATTTTTTTAAAGAAAGAGCTTTCTTATTAAGTGTGTTAAAATCCTGGTGTTTATTTTTTTGTGATCTGTGACTGTGCCATTAATAATGAACTTCAAATTTTCAATAGTGCCACCATACCACATACCCAGGATTACAAAAAGTAGTTTGCCTATTATGTTTTCTTAGCACTTGATTCTAAAAAAGTATCTAGCTAGAAAATACCATAATCATCGTCACAATTTACCATAATATATATATTTTTAAGCAGGCACATATTTTAGTCTTCTTTGTACATGTCCAAAACCTGACCTTACAATGTTAATACTATTGTTAAACTACCGCTTACATATTACTCATTATTTTGCAAATACTGACTACTATTCTTATGTTTTTTTTCTGACTGCTTTTCTTAATATTGGGCCAGTAACAGAGTGGATCTTGTGTTTTGTCGGCCCAATTCTACTTGGAATCAATACCTTTGTTATGACCCTTCAGAAATCAGAGTGTTTAGTTGAGAGTAAGGAACACTGATCATTTTTTTCTGTATCGGGTCTAGATAAACCCAACACAGTTGGTATTTTTAAATTAGAAATATTTCTCAATTACTCTTACTAATACATTTACTCGTTCTTGTTTACCACGATGTTGGAGCCACAAATAAGTTTACATTAATGAATTATCAGATATATTATAATAAATCATCAAATATATTCTATTATAAATTCCTCTTCTTTATTCACTTAATTCAGTTTCTTAAGTATCGGGATCACCTAATTTAACCTCATATTCTCCTTTATTACTGCACTTCAGAACATTTCCACGGTCTTGGACTTTCTCATATTGTGGATATATGAAGAAAAATAATCTCACCTCCCTATTATCTTTCCTAAGGTTTTGTATAACTTCACCATGCCCCCCAACCCCAGACACACCCTGTACTCTTATAAACAATCTCTTATATGATTCTGGTTACTTTACTGGAAAATAAATAGTCTTTGCTATACTTATAGCCTTCAGGAAGGGGCAAGTCAGTGACCTCCCTGACTTGCAGGCATAGGAATGAGCCCTAAGGATTAAATGCCTCCTATTCCCTCATCTTTTCCCATGGTAGACTCTTCTCTTTTAACCAAACAAAAGTGAACAAAGTGAGCAAGAAAAGGTGAGTATTTCAATTCCTCATATGTATTTTTTGCACTTGCATTTCAAATCTTCATGGACTGTGGGGATGGCAAAAACAGTGCCTTTTACGACCCAGTCATAAAAATACATTTGTAGATTTTATCAAGGGCCTTTATCCAAACCCTCAGCAATTCAGATGGTCTCTATTTACTATGAAAATATATATATAGAGAGAGACTACAAGTAGGCAGAGAGGCAGGCAGAGAGAGAGAGAGAGAGAGAGAGAGAGAGAGAGAGAGANGGAGAGAGAGACTACAAGTAGGCAGAGAGGCAGGCAGAGAGAGAGAGAGAGAGAGAGAGGAGGAAACAGGCTCCCCGCTGAGCAGGCAACCCAACGCAGGGCTCGATTCCAGGACCCTGAGATCATGACCTGAGCTGAAGTCAGAGGCTTTNTGAGCAGGCAGCCCAACGCAGGGCTCGATTCCAGGACCCTGAGATCATGACCTGAGCTGAAGTCAGAGGCTTTAACCCACTGAGCCACCCAGGTGCCCCACAGGTTTCTTTTGAAAGACATATTTTTTGTCAAATAAAATCAATACTATTGTCTGTGGTCTGCAAGGCATACATACATTTAGGCACAAAGAAGCAGGACAAACTGCCTGCCCTCTAAGACCTTAAACTTATTTAGATGTTTGCATGATTAAGTATATATAAATGAACATGATTAAAATGAAAGAGAAAGGCAAAATAACTGCAGTGAGGGATGCATCAGAACAACATAAAGGCAGCACTAACTAGAGGGCATGCCCCTGTACCTTCCTTCAGTAGGCACTCATGACATCCTCGTGAGCACTTGCTTCTCACTTTGCCCTCTAGGCCACATGATTCACATGAGAAGGAAATAGTCTAAAATGAAGACTGCTGTGCAGAGGACAGGATATAGATGCTGAAAGAGAATATGATTTGGGCCCACTTCGGCATCAGCATCACATTCCCTTGAATTCCAGCAACTTTTATAATTTTGATAGTTTCAAAGGAGCTTATTTTGTGTGTTCTTGGAATTATGATTCACTTTGTCATAGGACTTACTGGTAATAGGACAAGTCCTTCCACCCCCAGGAAATGCAGGTTCTTCTGATGCATAGATTCCCAGGGTTGGCCACAGGAGAAAGATGAGGGGCATAAGAAACAACTTGGACAGATATAAGACATCTCTATGTTTCAAAGCTGATTAAAGTGATAGGCTAGGAGAGGCAGTAAGTTTACCTACATTATGCCCTTAGCTTCCATAAATCTACACATTATCTTCCTCATACTAAGAATTACTTAATGAAAAGGAACTTAATTCACTTAGAAATCAAAGAAAAGACAAACTTTGAATACATTAACAACTTTTAAAAAACAGTTAAACTGTTAAAAAAGTTAAAATCTCTGGGATAGTTCTACCTCTTGTGATATGTTTTTCTAAGTATAAAATAATATGCACTCACGTCCAGAATCCACTTAAAAAAGCTGGCTAAATGCAGCACCATGTAGTTAAGTCCTAAATTTTATTAAATAGGTAATAACTATTAGTTTATTGAATACTGGCTATGTAGTTGGCCATGTACTAGGCACATATGGCTTTTTCTAAAATTTTGGGCTTTATGTAAAAGTTAACTTTTAGCCTTATGTAAAAGTTAACTGTCACCTCCTCAAGGTAGCCTTTTGTGACTATGCTATCAAATTAACATATTCCTCCTTATTTGCATTCACAGGTGTCCCTTTCCCTCACACTATATTTCATAAACTATCATGATAAATTTGTTGGTGTGACTGAGTTTTTACTGTCATCTTTTACCCTAGGGTGTTCGCTTCATAAGAACCATGCCTAAGTCATTCACTGTAATACCTGAAAGGTTAGGGACTCCTGACCAAGAAATCTATTCAATTTCTTGTTGAATCTTGGTTGTATGAACAATCGCACTCTTCCGTCTTTTGCTGAAAACAATGATCACAAGTTTTTGGTCATTTTATGCACTAAATAAAATGATTAGGCTTCCAGAACTTGGCTTAAACTAATAAGATGAAAGAACAAGTGTGTCATGTAATTAGCTTAAAATAGATGGAAAATATTGCACATTTTACTGTCAAGATAATTTTTAGAGATATTTGTTTTTGCTATTGACTACCACTGCATTAGCGCTTGTATCTGCTTAGTGCATTAGCACTAAATACTATTGATTCACTCAGCTCACAAACCAATTTAATCTTTGCATATGTCCCATTTGCTGAGCACCACCTCACCTAAGTTCAGTTAGTAAGAGTAACTGCTAGATGCAAGTGTTAATCAGATTTTAAATTTAAAATGTCATTAGAAAATTTAATATCATACAAATTTACACTTTTCTGGTACATGGACATAAATTCTAGCAAAGCATGAATAATCCATATATTTTGAGACGACAACTCAGCAAACTTAATTTTCATAAAATCAGCTTTAGAAAAGAGTGCTTTCCAAATCAAAACTGACCTTAATTCACCCCTTTTACCTAGAGCATGATTTGAAATGTCACCTACCATTTTAATGTCCTCTGATTGATGAACATTTCGGTGATTTACCCAAATAAGACAACTAAGGTCAGACTTCAGTCTGAATTCACAATTCTTATTTTTTGTTTTACAGTTACTATTCATAAGGCATTTCCCCTTTTTGTGAGCATCAAGAATGGTGAAAAGAGCCTTTATTTATATCAGCCTGCATTTATAAGACATTTTTCTGTCCTCTTGTTGAAAAACTAGAGAATATTTTTGAAATATAGAGGGTAGACACACTTCATCTGCTCTAAGTTAGCCTAGGTCTGGGTGAAGTGCACCCTGCTCAGCGAGTAATTCATATCCAAATGAACCAGCCCAGAACTTTTTAGTTAGAAAACATACATAATTAGCAGACTGGACTGTATCCAGGATCTTAGAATCACTTATCACATTCACTATTATTAAAAACAAAACAAAACAAAACAAACAACAACAAAACACCAAGGGAGTTTTAATAACTTCAAGAGTAGCTGAGCCCTTGGTTTCATTCCCCTGATAAATGAGCCCTTTTACAGCCCTCCCTTGGTGGCTGGAGATGTGACTTACAGCACATATCTGGGCCCTGAGTCATTCTGGACTCCATGTGCCCACTGACTCGGTATCTGTGCCAATCCATGAATAAGCAACAGCAGAAATTCCTCGTGGGTATTCTGTCCAAATTCTAACAGATCCTCCTTTTTCATATTAGAGGAGATAAGAATGCAGGGTGGGATGACAATTGATAAGACAGAAATCTGAAGTAAGGGTGTAACACCCAAAATTTGATATATTATTCTGAGTAAAAAAAACCATTATTACTCAAGGAGGTTAATAGTCTTATCTAACTGCAGGATCGCACGTGCTTTCATTTGTTTCTAATCACATAGTACTATGCCAATGAAAATATCACGTATTAAAGCTGTCTTCAAAGTTCTGTTAACACCAGCTTTTCGAAAGTTAACTTTAAAAATTTTTTTGCATGAACTCCTTATTGTTTGCTACATTAATTTTACCAGGTGAATCTCCATATAGAAACCAACTACTTAAATAAAATACACAGCATACCACCTGCTTCAAGACATTAAGAAGAATAAAGAATTAATTTAGAATGCATTCCACACATCATGAATCAATGTAATCCACAGGTAAAGCCTACCTATATTTTTGGTGACAGTTTTAGCAATAACTGTATTTCTTTGCTGTTAGCTTATAAAAATGTCATGCGTTTACTTTTTTATTCTTTCCTGGGGTGAATAAGCTGCCAAATGGTTCAAAGAAGGGTTAGCAGGAGGAAGAGAAAGAGTAGAAGACATACATTAGTGGTTCACTCTGTAACACATTTTCAATACCCTCTCTGGGTGTGCCCAGCGATCTCAGCGTTACAAAATTCTGGAAAGAAAATAATTCTAAATTCTTTTTAATAAAATAAAGGAGTATGCTACTTTTCATGGGACGGTAGCATGTAATTCAAATAAGTAAGTTAGGGATCAGCGAGTCCCTGAGCCTGGATGAGAATGAAGAAGAGTTTACAGAAGGAGAGGAATCAAGTGTCAAATTAACAACAAATTTCTACTTAGATTTTTTTTTTTTTAAGTATATTGAATCCTTATACCTCGAGGTTTTCTTTCTTTCAAGATTTTGCTTTGGTAGCTATTACATTTGGCGTAAGGCCAAGGTATCTAGTGTTTAGAATGAAGAATCCTCAATAATGTTTTTCCTATAGGATAACATTCTCTTGTTTCGCAGTACAGGAAGTAAAAAACCCTCAAGTCTGACTTCACATTTTTCATCCCTAATACAAAAATACTCTCTTGAGAGTGCAGATTGTTTAAATAAGACATGCCAAACCAGTATAATTACATGGATGTTATTTGTAACACTGACTCCACATTCTCTGTTCAAATGGTGCAGTGTGTGGGAGATTACAGATATATGGCCTATAAAGAGTTATAAATCTTTGTTTATATTATTAAATATTACGAGACATGCCCTGAGGATGACAGATCAATAATGGTCCTTGTGGTTTCCTGATGGAAGGCTGCAATTATTTTCTTCCATTACAACTTAAATGTAACCCAATTTTACTCATCTATCATCTTTATAATAGTAATAAAGAAACATCACTGTATGTTTATTTTTCTGCCTATTCCTATTATTCCTTGTTTGCATCTTGTTTTGAATTTGTTTTCATTCAAAATTGTTCTAATCACTTTGCTTTCTTCCTCTGATGGCTCTGAGTGGTGACCCTTTAACTTTGGCACTCCTTGAAACGGAGATGGAAAATTACTACTTTAAGTTTCCTTTATTTTGGGAAGTGGTTGGCTACTCTTTGAATTTGAGTATAAATTATATTTAAAAACAAGAAAGCTTGATACAAACAACCTGTGAGGTTGACTTTTTCTGAAACTGCATTATCTGCAAATTCTTGAATGCCCAGTATAATTTAAGTTACAGAAGCACAATATCTTACAATGCTATGGGTAGTTAGAATTGAAGCTTGGGGAAAGGAGTTTATTTTATACCTTCTGGCTTGACTAGGATATAATTCTGTTCAGTTCTCTTTCTCTCCAGCCTGAACCACCACCATTGCCCACCTCTTTCTCTCTCTCTTCCCCTTCTTCTTCTTCTTTTTTTTTGAACTATTAAGTTTTAAGAAGGACTTACACAAATTACTGTGGAGGTGGGTCACTCATAACAGGTAGGAAGGTAAGACCTTCATGAGCAATAGAACGAGAGTGTGCCCCTTCCAGAAAATTCAATAATCTAAACTTGTCTTTCTTTACATTAAGTATTCCTTACAATAACAGTTGATATTTATTATGTGCCAAGGACCAAGTTAGGGTCTTTTGTAAACATTATTACACTTGTTCTCCCAATGGCCCTGCATGGAAGGAAAATGAGTTCAAAGAGTTTAAACAATGCTTTTGTGACCAGAGGGGTATAAAATGGTGGAGTATACATCTGAACCCAGATTTCTCTGACTTTAGTCTTGTTCCTTTAGGCTGTGTAGTCTCCCAAAGAGCTAAATTTATGGTCATCTTACTGTGCTAGGTACTTTATATATATTACCCCTCGAGTTTTACAAAACCCTAAGAAGTAGGTTTTGTTCTGTGCATGTTACAAATGAGGAGACTGAGACTCTAAGCAGTCAAGTCATGCAGCAGAAGTCACACAGCTGGTATGCAATAAGCTGGGACTTGCATCTAGGTGCACCTGGCACCAAACTGCATGTTTCTCCCCTTCAACTGCTCAATCATTGGTCATTAAGATGTTGGTGAAAATATTTTTTACTACAAGTCTATTCTTTTTTATTTTTTAAAATTCTTTGCAATGCTTACGTATAGAGCAAAACTTTGATATTAGAAATGAAAGAAAAAGTGTAATGTGATTAACTGTATTTTCTGGTCGGATGAGTGATACTTCAATAACCCTTTTCCAAATTTTAACTCTGATTGAAAATCTTTCTAATATGTATTAATCCACTTCTCTTATTAAGTATAGTTTAGGGAATAGGACCTTTACTGATTTAGGGATTACAATTTTTTTTAAAGTCAATATTGATCTCATTTGTAGGAAATAGGGCCAAGGTGTACTGATTCTAGTTTTTTCCTAGAATAACTGTCATGTTAGTAAATCCCTTTTATGTATGAAACTGTTGGAGAGTCCCATCAATGTGCTTAAAGTGAAATGAATTTTAAAGCTGTTTATCCCAAAAGAGAAAGTGAGGGATTTTTTTCTTCCCAAATTTGGGGATTTACAAAGTCTCCTTATTATGGGATAGTTTCTCAACTATTTTATTTTAAATAGTAATGCGCAGTTTAGGGACTATGCATTAGACTAAAGCAACTTCAACCAAATACCAGTTTAGGATGTTTACAGAAGTCAAATGATGAATAACTAAAAAAAGGTGGTAAAGATATTTAAGAGTAAAGATTTAGTAATTATTTGTGGGTATGTAATCTCATAATTCTAAGTGTTAGAAATCACTGTAAACATATCCCTTAAGAATTATTTTCAAAAGCAACATAGAAAATGGCTATATTGTGAAGATGATGAATTTATTTTTATTGAAATGATACAATCAACTCTAATATTACAGAAATGGGTACCTGTGGCTTAGGATAAGTTTCCAGAAACAACATTATATGCAGAATCAAAGTTCTGAAGCACACATAATTTAGATATGAAGATGACGTAGTCTGGAAACTATCAAATGACTCAAAAGAGGGTTTTAGAGATGTCATCAATATGAGAAGCTGTATATGAAGAGTCTGCATAGACGTGTTTCATAAAATGTGAGAGTGGGAAATGCAACCAAATATGTGATCTGAAATAAGTATATCAGGCCTATATACAGGCTTGACCCCTGGAATTTGAAAGACCCTTTTTTTGGGCACTGTCTCTGTCTGATCCTGTGACAGAAACCCTCTTTGTACATGGCAGAAGCTCGGACAGGGTCGGAAAACCCTTGCCATAGCTTTGCTTCCACAATGAGGACCAGGCAGAAGCCTCAGTAGAAAGTTACTGCTGCAGCTTTCCCTGTCTACAGAGCACACGATATTCCCTCCATAAAGATCTGTTGGATTAGAGATGTTAATAACAAAATGACAATATTTTTATTCACCAAACTTTATGCCCAAACAAAAGCTCAGTTCTAAGAAATTATTAAAAGTGTCACCTGATATCTTCCCAAGTAAAGTTGCCAAGACAAAATGGAGTCGTCTTATTGTGTAGTCTTTCCAAACAGGTTTGATTTTGTAAATCATTCTGTTTTCTGTGAGCAATGGCTCTCTCGGTGCTTTCATTTCAAGATGAAGCTAAGAAATGATTGTATGCTAATTATTGGAACAATCTGAGATCTTTTTTGGTATACGAAAACTGAGAATGTGGGTAGTCTCATTCTCGGAAGAATTTCGATCTTTAGTAACCAGAGAAGATAAACAGGCAAATAAGTAGAAGAGGTTTGAAGGTATTTGTTTTTATGGAATTTGGCCAGTGCAAAACTTGGCTTCCCTTGTAAGAAGACTATGTTGGCAAGCTCCATCTTGTTTTCCACAGGAATTTTTGTGATGGGGATGATAATAGTTTCAGGTGCAGTTGGTGCATTTTGGGCATTTTTCCTGGGTGATAAAACTGACCTGAATTTCATTGGATTAATCCTGCCTTTTTGCTTCCCTTGGAACACTAAAAGAGTGAAAGGGGTAGAAAAGTTCAAATGTATTTTGACAATTTCTAGACTTGATAAATACTTTTACAACAGAGGGTTGAAATGTACAAAATAATGAAATAGGATATCAATATACCCGCATAAGGTAAAGTCTCTTTTTAATCTTTAACAGAACAAGATTGAAATAGCAAAGTCATGTGCTTTAGAGGCACTGGAGGTACTCCTAATAGAATCTTTTTAAACTCGTGCTCTGATGCAATTTATTGGATAAAAAAAAAAAGTGTTTTCTCTGGAATGCTATTAATATTACATGTTTCCCCATAATACTAGTTTTCTGAAAGTCTTTTTATTTCTTTTCATTCTTTTGTATTTTCTAGTAAAGAAAAGGGGCAGCCTCATGAGGAATCCTGTTGCTTTCTCTTTTTTTTTTTTTTTAAGATTTTATTTATTTATTTGAGAGAGAGGGAACACAAGCAGGAGGAGCGGCAGAGGGAGAAGCAGGCTTCCCGCTGAGCAGGGAGCCTGATGCGGGGCTCGATCCCAGGACCCTGGAATCATGACTTGAGCTGAAGGCAGACACCTAACGACTGAGCCACCCAGGCGCCCCAAGCCTGTTGCTTCTTACAGAGTTTGCAACATATATGACATGAATGCAGGGAGAAATAAGTCTTAATTGGGACTTATGCATGTATATTGTTTTTTATTCCGAGACTTGGAGGGGGAAGGAGGGAAGCTTTGTCTTTAGTTCACTAAAACATGAATTCATGTTTTCAGAAGTATTTTTCTAGCTTTCTAAAAAGTAATTTGGGGGGTGCCTGGGTGGCTCAGTTGGTTAAGCATCTGACTCTTGATTTAAGCTCAGGTCATTATCTCAGGGTACTGAGACAGAGCCTCATGTCCGGCTCCACACTCAGAGGGCAGTCTGCTTGAGATTCTCTCTCCCCCACTCCTTGCTCACATGAACTCTCTTTCTCTCTCTCTCTTTCTCAAATAAATAAACAAATAAAATCTTAAACGTTATTTGGAGTTTCCATTTGGGGAACTATTGCAGATATTTTAGCAAGAGTGAACCACCAAATGTTTCTGAATTCATATGTTCTTAGTACCTTTCAGCAAATTATATACTTTATTTCATCAAGGATATATTTAATGTCCTTCTGCTTATAATTATAACCTTTATTACAGAGACTGAAAACTGCTAAAGTAGTGAGATGTGGATTTCCAAGTCAAATCATCTTTAGAAAAGCTATACTAGGGCGCCTGGGTGGCTCAGTGGGTTAAAGCCTCTGCCTTTGGCTCAGGTCATGATCTCAGGGTCCTGGGATCGAGGCCTGCATCAGGCTCTCTGCTCCGCAGGGAGCCTGCTTCCTCCTCTCTGCCTGCCTCTCTGCCTACTTGTAATCTCTCTCTGTCAAATAAATAAATAAATAAATAAAAATCTTAAAAAAAAAAAAGCTATACTATTTGTTCATCCAATTATCACTAGTGGTTGTTCTGTCAGGAGCCAGGTTAACATGTTCAAATGTGGGTCCAAACCAAGGGAGCCCAAGGCTGCAAAGAACTCCTGATTTGGTGCTCTTCCTCTAGCACCAAGTGATCTGAGGGCTAGTAGGATAAATCCTCTGGGTATAGCTGGTAGCTTTTACTCTATCTAAATCAAGTAACAAAGAATGTCCCTAACATCTCCTGTAAAAATACCATTTCATATAGGTATAAACAGATATTGATCAAAATATTTGTATTTATAAATATCAAATACCAACCAGGTAAAAAGTACCTAACTAGAAGGTAATAGACACATGTCTATTCATGTACAAAATCCATGCAAGTTCCAAAGGAAGGATTTGGGAACAAAAATTTCCTCTCTAGTTTTCTAAGTTATTCAGAGAAGTGTATTAGCTCATTTAAAAATATTTTATTTACCAACATTTTAGAAGAGATTTTTTTTTAGTTTACTTTTCTTTATATAATGCCGAGAATATAAACCATTCATTTGTATGTCAGTGAGTGAATGGGACTTCATAAGGAAAAAGCCTTCAAAATCCACAAATTAACTTGAGCTTCTCATTTTAAATGCTGTAAAGACTGCATTGGGGTCTCAATGATTGTGTTTTAAAGGAACTGCTGTTGTGTTAAGCTTTGTGTAAATCTGACCAGAACTATTAAAACTTATATGAGAAATAAGCTTAATAAAGTGTTGACAAACATGTAAACCCAAACTGTAAAATATTTTTTCTTTTAGAACCACATTAACCTTTTCTTAAGCTATGATTTTATATTTAAATCAAGTTTCAAAATCTAAATTTTCTTGGAAAGAATGTACAAATATTTTGGATAAAGATCATTTACCAAGCACCAAAAAGCCCTTGATATTCTTTTCTAGACTGCTACTTATTCTGACTTATACCTCATAATTTATGAGTGGGAAATAAATGTGACTTACCCTATTAAAGCAGTGTTCGTGGTTGGGTCCATAAAAATGTTGAAGACATCTCACATTGTTTTTGTTGACGATCTTGTTGAAGAATTCATTGACATACTTGATAGGGAATGCACAGACAGCAGAGCGATTCATTGGTTCAGCTGAATCTGGTTGGCTTCGTGCAAACACTCCATAGAGAATGTCATCATTCAGGTTGGCACCTATTTGCTTAGCGAGGTGGGCCCCAGGCTTACTGACATATGCAGCTTGGAGAATATTAAATACTTCCTCCCTTGTGGATCTCTTTCTTCTTTTTTCTGTGAGAATACACTCCAGAGGCATTTCCATGTAGGAATGCAATCCAGAGTCTACAGAACAGAACCTGATTATTCTTGTGTGGAAAGTCTGAGCATCTAGAGTTTCTCGTTGGACTGTCAAAAAGTAAATAAAATGATTGCTTTCAAAGGCATGGACATATTTAATAGGGTAGGAATCTCTGAACTCAGGTAGAACATCAATATAAGACTGGTCTGTCAAAAACTTAAAACCATCTTGCGTTTCCTTTAGCCTTCTCACCGATATCGAATGCAATGAATGATCTGGATGGTACAAGGAATTTATGGTATTGCCCACGAAGAAGTTGATGAACCGATCCTTTTCAGATATCAGGACTTTGGTTCCCAGGGCACTCACCACACAGTCAGGGCACTGGCCAGGCTCTTCGTCTGCCTGTGTGGAGTACATGCAATAAACTTCTGACTGTATATCAGCAGTATTGTTGGGTGGAAGGACATGTCGCTGGCAGGTCCCTCTGTGGACACTGCCACAGCTAATGAGCTGGTCGTCATAATATGTGTCAATAAGTAGAGCCATGTTGATATTATCTTTCCAAACGCCACCCGATAAATTGGCTTTGTGCCTGCAGTCCTGACATGGGATACAATCTGGGTGTTCCAGCACAGGCCCAGTCTTGTACTCAGCAATCTTCTGAAGGTCTTTGTCATTTAAAACGTAGATATAGTTAACAGCACCGAGGTAAATATGATGCTTGTGTAAAACAACATTCTGGATGGGTGTTTCTGCAGTAAAGTTGGGAAGCTGATAGTTCATGTTCACATTCATCTCAGACTTTGCTAGTGCCTCTTTGCACTCCCCACAGCTCTTCTGCACCAAGGTAAACAGAAGTACAAGGATGCCAGGTGCAAGCACAGCAGGGGCCTTCATGGTGAGAAGCTTATCTGCCAAAACATGTTCAAGGCGAGAGCAGTTTAGTTGTTATTAGAAACAAAGAAGAAACTGAAAGAACCATACCAGTTAAATTATTAGAAACAAATCTTCCTAACTGGAATTTTTACATCAAGTGAAAACAAAAAACTCTAGCGATTTCACATAAAGATGCATTGTGCAGATGGACATGACTCTACATAGTTTAATTTTAGAACTCAAGCTATGAACAAGTAATTTTAGAGAACCATTATGAGATGCAAACAATGTTCTGTATTAAAGACAATACAGCAACTAAGTTAGACTCATTTAGCAATGAAGTCAGAAACAGCAAATTTCTTTCTTAACCCCTTGCTGTTGTTTAATGTGGTTTAATATCTGTGGTAATGACTAGGTTGATATTTAAACTTTTTTAGTTAGTCAAGTAAAGGAACTGTGGTTCAGATTCATTTATTCTAGAAATCACAGCAGGCATTGTTTCCTTGGGAGCATGTAGAATTACTAGGCTAAATTTAGCTTCCTTTTGGAAGAAAACAATCATAAATTCTAGAAGCAATATGATCACATGCTGTTTATAGGATTCTGTGTGCAGAGGAAAGGTATGGTTATAATTTGGCTATAGCTGACCTATTGTTTTGGATAGACAAATGCTTAATTTAATGTGAGATCACTGGAAACAAAAACAACAAGCTGAAAATGTATAATATAAAATATAATGTTCAAGACTAAAGTCCTAGAATTATTTCTTAGGGAAAAACAACATATTGCTCATTACCAAGTCAAAAACCATTTAGTAAAAAAAAAAAACCACATTATTTTAACATTCCATTGTATGCACATGGACGATATTTCTAACTAGTTATCATGAGTGCATTTGTTTTTCAGTTTTGAAAAACTTAAGATACATGAGTTACAAACACTGTTAGTTCTACTTATAAAAGTTGTAGGCAGGGTGGTTGGTTAAAAAGGAGAGCTTAGAAGGAATAGAAACCAAATAGCTATTTTTTTCCCTCCTTTTTAGTGCATAATTCTGACAAGACAAAAGGAACTTTTAAAAACTTACGAGGCATTATAATCATGTCAAAGACTAACCCTAGGTCTACAAAATCACAGCAGAATTCACTAACACCTAGTATGTGGACGGCTGGGTGCTTGCATTATGGAAAAGGGGTGTGGTACTTTCAGTGAACCCACACTGTGGTTGAGAGACAACACACATATGCAAGTAACTATAGTACAGCATTATAATACAGCATTATATAGCATTATAATACAGCATTATAGTACAGCATTATAATACCCTGCATAGCACAAAGCAAGAGCTAAAAGCATCAAGAGAGGGATACATGACTTGTACTTAGAATTACTATGACAATGAGAACGAGGGACAAGTCCACTATGTTGTAAGGTCCAGGAACGGAAGGACAATGTCTGCTTGGGTCATCACTCTCTCCCAAGTATCTGATATAGAGCTTAGAACACAGTAGGTGTTACATAAGTATATGTTGAATAAATAAGTGAATAAAGGGGCACCTGGGTGGCTCACTCGTTAAGCGTCCACCTTCGGATCAGGTCATGATCCCAGGGTACTGGGATCGAGGCCTGCATTGGGCTCCCTGCTCTGCAAGGAGCCTGCTTCTCCCTCTCCCACTCCCCGTGCTTGTGTTCCCTCTCTTGCTGTCTCTCTCTGTCAAATAAATAAAATCTTAAAAAAAATTAGTGAATAAAAATCAGGCAATAAGCTCAAAGTTATAGAAAAGGTAAGTATAGTAGCCAGAACTTGAATCCAAATCTTTTTTGACTCCAAAATCAAAGATAATTTTACTCTACTAAACTGATAGGAATTGCAGATATTATTTAAGAGGTAATAGAAAAGTCAAGGATTTTGAGCTGGAGAATCATATAATCAAAGTTTTACTTTAGAAAGACTGATCTGGAAGCAAGGGGGCTGAGAGCAGGGTTTAGAACACGGCAACGAGACTAGGAGACAGACTATTATCATAGTCCATAGCCTTATTATCTATAAGGGCCAGAGACTGTCTGGTGGGCCAAGATGGTGTCCCCAAGAATAGAAAGGAAGGGATCAGTCAGAGAATATTTGAATAAATAAGATTAGACACCTCAATGGGTGGGGTACAAAAGAGAAGGCAAAGATGACTAGCAGTTATCTGGGAAAAAAAGGGAATGATTTATATAACTAGGGTAGTCAATAGGAGGAAGTTAGGCTAAAGATTGACGAATATGATAAGTTGGTTTTAAACATGTTGAGTTTCATGTGTTATTGGGAAATAAATGAAAACGTTCTACTACAGGGATGACTAGTAGATTTTACATTGTTCATCAGGAAGCAGATGCCTGAAATAAGTGAGGAATAAGGATTCCAAGAAGACAGAGCATCTGTGCTAAGAAATAGAGGCAAATAACAAGAAGTATTCTGAGAAGTCTGCCCTTACTAGGAAAGTGGAGTGATCAGTCTTAGGTGAGACAATATCCACCTGGGGTGAGACATTGGTAAGTGGAAGTATGAGTGCCATGTCTGTACTAGAAGGAATGACAATTTAGAACTCAGTCTTGGTAGAGTAACTGGGACTTGAGTTGGATTAGGAGTAAACTTTGCATGTTATCTACACGGAGATAATGGTAAAAACAAAGAGTAAGTTCATGGAGGGACAAGGTGAAGGAAGTAAAAAGGTTGAATGAAGAAAATCTTGGGATTACTCATGTTGGAGAAACAAATGAAGGAGTCAAGGGAGGTAAATTGAGTGAGGTGCCAAGACAGCCAATGTTGAACTATGTCACACAAACCAGGTGAGGGGCTTGAGAAGGAGGCTTGACTTTCAAGAGAGTAATCTCAGTAAATTCAATAGTTGTATTGGATACTAAATTGCAAGGGAATGTGTGGTAAGAAGTAGAATGTTGTCAAAGGAAGGGCAAGCAAATCAGGGTCAATAAGAGTTTATACTTTTTTTTTTTAAGATTTTATTCATTTGTTGGAGGGAAAGAGAGAGAGAGAGAGAGCACAAACAGGGAGCAGCAGGCAGAGGAAGAAGCAGGCTCTCTGCAGAGCAAGAAGCCAAACGTGGGACTTGATCCCAGAACTCTGGAATCATTACCTGAGCTGAAGGCAGATGCTTAACTGACTGAGCCCTCAAAAGTTTATTCTTAAATTGTAGGAAAGAAATGTGCTTCTTTGTAGATCTTTCTTCCACTAACATTTATTGGGTATCTACTAAGGACCAGGCATGGTGGTAGATTCTGGGAATACAGAGGTATGGTACCTTTCTCTAGGAAGCTCAGAGTCACTTGATGGAGGATTGAGAGACAGTTATCAGAATGCATAAAAAGGGAAGCCAACCACATTGGAAATGATGCTAGAGCTGAGTCTTGATGGAGGAAGATGATGAAGGGAAATTCCTGGTAGGCACAGCAGTTTGTAAAAAAATACAGAGGCAGGAGAGAACATATGGCATGATCAGAAGAACTGCAAGTAGTTGAGCCAGAGAAGTGGAGAAACCAAGGCAAACAAGTGGGGGAGATAAAAATTGTTGAAGCAGTATCCCAAAAGAGTAAAAAGAGGCATTTTTAAGAGGCTGGAACATAAGAAAGATCATTTTCTGAGACAGCAGGTGACGTACAGAGACACTGGACTTCAGGGCATAGTATCTCAGTTTTATAAAAATAAATTAGGGTATATGACCATCACTGAAAGTAATAGTTACAGAAGAGGTACTAGGATCTTCAGAGTAGAGAAAGAGGTTTAGAACAGCTACAACAAGGCATGCAAAAAGAGGTCAGCAAGAAATGAAAAGAAGGATTCTATAATAGTTCTGAGGGCTCCTTTAAGATAAAGCAAAATGTGTTGTGACTTTCTCTTCACACAGAAAGAGTTTTCATTGAACCAGAGGGCACAGCAAAGTATGTCATTAAGGTGAAGAATTAGAAGAGGTATAAGCCATAATGTAACATGTACTGTATACTTACCATGTATGTGTCAGGCATTCTGCTAAACCCTCAGATTTACTCTTTGTAAACACACTTTGAAGTAGAAAGTAGTATTATTCTCTTCCAGATGAGCAAACTTGCCAAGAGTCACACAGAACTGAATTCAATCCCACGTCTGGCTGACAAGAATCTGTCCAGGCTCTTAAATGCTTTACTAGTACTGAAGCAGCGTCCTGAGGTAAGAGGAGAGTACCCTGGAGCAGAAGTCAGATAATCAGAGCTCTGGTTCTTGCTCTTTTCTCTCCAGCTCTGCGACTCTGGGTAACTCATCTGCCTCTGAGTCCTGGGATCTAATATCCTCACAGGATTGTTTTAAGTATCAAAAAGAGATCTCAAAAAAAAAAAAAAAAAAAGAGCTCTCATCTTTGAAAGCTTTGACCATTATACAGTATATGCATATATAAATGCAGAGTGTTATACCTGCTATTTAGGTATCTAATTCTCACTGTTTTGAAATGTACTAGAAAGTTTTGGGGATGCCTGGGTGGCTCAGTCGGTTAAATGTCTGCCTTCAGCTCAGTCATGATCCCAGAGTCCAGGAGCCTGGCTTTGGGCTCTCTGCTTGGTGGTGGAGAGCCTGCTTATCCCTCTGCCTCTCATGCTGCTCATGCTTATTCCCTCCATCTCTCTCTCTCTCTCTCTCTCTTAAATAAAATCTTAAAAAAAAATTTTTTTTTTGGCCATGGTTGGGGGAATGACAAGGAGAAGAAAGAAGGGTTTAAGACAAACTGTCCTATTAGAAGACAAAAACAAATTCCAAACAAACTGTATATTTGTATCTAAAACTTCCAGAATATATTATGGGGAAAAAATTAAATGAACTTCTCAATATGATATTAGCATGTCTTCTAAAATTTGGAACATTAGCCTACTACATAATTTATCACTGTATTTTCTTTAGGAAAAGTAATAAAGGAAGAAAAGACATCAACCATTACTACCAAAAGAAAAAAAAGCATTACAATCTATTTGCATCTTAGTTGATATCCATTAATGCAAGGTAGAGAATGACTTTTTTTTTTCTTTTAGGGCTTTTGAAGGAGACTTTAAAATCTTTTTTTTTTTTTTAAATCTGAGCTATTATAGGGCGCCTGGGTGGCTCAGTGGGTTAATGCCTCTGCTTTCGGCTCAGGTCATGATCTCAGGGTCCTGGGATCGGGGCCCACATCGGGCTCCCTGCTCAGCGGGGAGCCTGTTTCCCCCTCTCTCTCTCTGCCTGCCTCTCTGCCTCCTTGTGATCTCTCTCCCTCTGTGAAATAAATAAATAAAATCTTTAAAAAAAAAATCTGAGCTATATTATGGGTTAAAAATAAGGTTCATATCTTAAAGTTGGTATATAAGTCACTCATAGTACNGCTATTATATTATGGGTTAAAAATAAGGTTCATATCTTAAAGTTGGTATATAAGTCACTCATAGTACTACTTCTCAATTAACTAGTAATTGAAGAAAATGTACAAATATACTAAAGGGCTTTTTTGTTATCTCACTTGATGAGATGGCAAGTCATAAGAAAACCAGGAGGAAAAGAGGATTTTTTTCTGTTTAAGGAAAAAAATGATAGAATACCCCTGGAGTTTGTTAACCCAGTTTCCCTCATCTTCTTTACATTCTCTTGATAGCAAACAGTGATGCCACTTTTCAAACTGAGAAATCAAAGAAAGGTTAATTTTTTTTAAATTAAAGCAAAAAATAGGACTAGAGCCCATCGTCAACAACAGGATTTTTAATTAAAATACAGGTTTCTGTTTAATCCTCAGATAATAAGAAAATGTAAACACCCCATTTCCTTGATCATTTCAATTAATTAAGTCTCCTCCCCATTAACAAAGATGTGTATTGGTCAGACTAGATCTTCTCCAGGAAATACCTCTTTCATAAGGAATGGAGGAAAACCTTTTGGAAGTATTTGTTGCTGAGCAGTATAGCCTAACGACACTGTTAGTTAAATAAGGGACAGCTAAGTGTTCAAGTGCACAGGAGCAGGAGACAGACTGCAAGGTTTAAATCCATTTGCTGTCTGTGTGCCCCTTGGGCAAATAACTTCTCTGAGCTTCCATTTCTCATCTGAGATATGGGAGTGATTATAATATCTACCTCATTTGTTGTGATGGTTACTCTGATGGTTCAATGAGTTAAGGCATGTAAACCACTAAGAGCAGCGCTTGACATGTAGGAAGTCAATAAATGTTCTCTATTATTATTGTTTATTCATATACTCAAATATTTTTTGAGCATATACTATGTTCCAGGTAGTGTGTAGGGTGCTGATCATACAAAAATGAATAAAATGTTTTACAATTGTCCGTGAGATCTCAGACTAGTAGGGAAGACAGACCACAGTTTAAACTCAATGTGGAAAAAGGTCTATGGGAGTCTCTGAAGGGGAGCTTAATTAGGTACTAGGGGAGTCAGGCAGGCATCAATCAATCAAGATCCCTTCCTCATAAGGCACTTACACCCTAAGGTGTAGCATAAGGGAGAACCTGAGTTTTAGTTGTGGCAGTGCAGCTGAACAGTTGTGTGACCCAAAGCCAGTCACCCAACTTCTTTGGCCTCAGCTGCTTTCTTGTTTGTAAAATGATAGTGTTGATCTAGTCATGTGCTGGAGCCCTCTGGCTCATGATGGCTTATTGTGTGCATCTTTCCAATGTGAGTTCAGTGAGCTTACAGTGGTAGCTTGAAATAGGCCATGGCTGGAGTATTTACACCACAAAAATTGGCAAACATTACAAATCAGGACTTTCTTTTCCTCCCCTGCAAGGATGATTAAATATTTACAAGCACACTGCTAGGCTGAACTAATGACCTTCAAAACTATTTTCTAACTATTATAATTTTCAACTCTGAGACTGCTTTTCTACAATTGCACTTTACTTCAATGCCATTGTGTTGGCATATATTGCTTTTTCTTTTCTATCTATATAATCTGCCAGATCGGGATGTGTGAGCAATTTTAATATTTATATTGGTAGTGACTCCAGAAATACTTTCACTTTTCATATATTTTTGTCTTGATACATTTATTCCTGTGATATGCCTGGATCAGGCTTTCAATATAGAATGTCTTTTTTACTGTTTCTGTTTTTCCTTTCTTTCTGAAATAGTGCTGGTCATTTAGCCAACTTTGTGCTCCTTACTAAAAAGAACACGTAAAGATGATTCAGACAGACTGACTAATTCATTCTCTTAAAATGTTGTACACATAGCAGGTGAAACTGAATCATCCATAAAACATTTCTTTATTTCTTTTCAGTTGATAGTTAAGATAATCTCACTGGCAAAACATTTCCTGGGAGTAATTATCTGAATGGCACCTTGGCCATTAAACTACTGGTATTTAGGAGTATTTCCTTTAAAGAGGATTGTTCTGTTAGCTAGGAAGATCAGCTCAGCCTAAACTTAAGACTAGCTACTCTGCTCTGTCTGCCATCTCTCTGCCTCTAGTTTTTTCACTAAACTAGCTTACATAGGTTTTTCATTCCCCAGAAATACATTTAATTCCCTAAGAATTTATTGAGTAGCCACCTGTGACTATCACCACTACTACTGTCACTATTGTTCTTCTCATCAATAAAAACCTATTACAAAGCACTTGTGTGTTATATTCAAGCACCTGTTCCTCAGGAAAAAACACCACAGGTGTAATGGGATATATTTGTAAGAGACTTTCTAGACTTTGACAGGAGTAACTTTGCTTTCTTTAGGAACCGATTTTTTTAGAAATCATAATACTTTATGATTATATAGATAGCACTGTAGAGTTTACAAGGTACTGTCAGATACATCCTCACCTCTAATCTGCATAATTATCTTACAAGGTAAGCATTATTCCTTTTCAGATGACGAAATGGAGATCCAAAGATTAAATATTATCTAAAGTGTACTAAACATGCAATATAGTTCTTGTGAGTGTATTTCTAATGCTTTTAAAAAATGTATGTTTATTTCAGCTATTTTAAATTATTTGCATTTCCTGAAAATAATTTTTATTCAAAAGGTGTAATATTTTAGTAAACATTTATTTTAACCTATCTAACTACTTTAACTCTCACTGTCTCTACTAGTGACAACTCTTTTGAAAACTCTCCCTCCTCTCTAATGGGGCTGTCATCACATGGCTTACCTCCTTTACCACAAGGTGAGTTTGCAAACCAAGCAGGCCTTTCAATGAACTTTTCTTTTGATGCAGGGCTTAGTTGGGATAAGCACATGACCAAATCAAGATCAATCAGAGTCTTTTTGAGTTTTAAGATACTGGGAAAGGACCTCTCTCTTTTAAAGATCACAAGTACTAAAGATGATGTTAATTTAGAGGGTCTGATGCCCAACTTTGCCATTATGTGGAGAAAGCCTGCCTGAACAGAAAATTGGCACAAAGGGCAGGAGAACCCAGACATGGAGAAAGGCAGGTTCTCCATGTTAGTGTTTGAACATCTGTAGCCACCAGTTCTTAAACTAATAGGAACCAGTAAAATCTTCCCTCCTTCCTTTCACTTTTTTTTTCTTTAGCAGTTTCATTGTGATTCTTTTATTCCTTGCTCCTGAAAAAATCCTGACCAAATAATGTTCATTTGGAGATACTACAAACCTGTGAGTTCAAACACAAAGTCAAGTGCTTAAAAGCAATTTTAAGTAAAATATTTAATTAGAACAAAGAACAAAGATGGTTCCTTTACTTACTTGAATAATTACTTGAAACATTTCATTTTGTATTTGGAAATACATTTATTAGTTAAAATTTCTGAGGTGGTATACTAGTTTTTTCCTGCCATATAATTTCAAATTTTTTTTACAATAGTTACATTAACATAATCTCAAGACAGAAATAATGTATCTAAGTGAAGAGACAAGATATAAAAAGTGGAAAAAATTTCAATCCTGCTTTTAAGTATATAAAAGGGATTTATGATGATGGAAAATGGCTGAGGCCCCATATTAAGGAAATTGCAGCCATAAAAAATAGTCATAGTTAAATCTCCAGGAGGACTTGCCAGAGTGAAAGCCTAAGAAAAATTCTCATCCCTCTCTACAATTGTACTAGGTCTATAAACTTTAAAAGTAGGCCCAGAAAAGCAAAGTTAAGGAAAGATTAAAAAAAATTTTTTTTAAAGATTTTATTTATTTGAGAGAGAGAGAGAGAGAGTGGGAGAGAGAGAGAGAACACACAAGCAGGCTGAGGGGCAGAGGGAGAAGCAGACTTCCTGTAGAGCAGGAAGCCTGACGTGGGGTCTGACCCTGGGACTTCAGGATCATGACCTGAGCCAAAGGCAGATGCTTAACTGAGCCATCCAGGTGCCCCAGGAAAGAAGATTCTAATAGGAGATTCCTGATGGCAATTACAATACTGTATTTATAAACATTCACTGTTTATGAAGAATCATATTATATCACACAATATTTAATCAAATATTTGTGAGCATCCATTGCATACCATGCACTTAATCCAGATACTGAGAGTTCCTACTCTCAAAAGAGTATATAGTCTGTGGATTTGAAGACAGCAAGATAAATGCTAAAAATCTAAGTGTGTAACCTAAATTGAAAAGTGACTGGATCTACTGGGCTATAGAGAAAGCAAATTTTAAAATATGCTTGTTGAACATTTGATTCTTATGCCTAAAGATTTAACAGTGTTAAGACTTTTTTAACAGTTTAGACTTTTTTTAAACTGACTTTAGAATGATAAAACAAGATACCACGTCAAAAATCCCATCTAATGTAGCCAGATACTACATTGACAATGATTTTCTTTTTTCTTTTTTTTTTTTTTTTTGGGGGAAAGAGAGGGGGGGGAGGGGCAGAGGGAAAGGAAGAAAGAGAATCCTGGAGTAGGCTCCGAGCCCAGTATATGGGGCACAATCCCACAGTCTCGATCGAGGTCATGACCTGAGCTGAAATCAAGAGTTGGACGTTTAACCCGTGGAGCCACCCAGATGCCTCTACTTTGACAATGATTTCTAACAGTAAGTTGGGAAGACAGAAGAAATCATGAGGATTTTTCAGCCATCCAACTACTCTTTCATATGACCACACTTAAATGATCTAAATACTCATAAGTCAGTCCCATGTCTAATATTTACAGACAAGTTTGCTTGATAACATTCTTCCCAATAGCTCATAAAACTTTTTAGAGAAGAGGTGAGGTGTAGTGGAGAGAGTATGGGCCTTTGTTATCAGATGGACTTTGATACGATGTGAATCTGGGTTTAACAATTTACATATCTTATGACTAAACTGTCATAATGTGTCACTTTCTTTATCTAAAACATGGGGATAATGGTATATGTCTTGGGGGTTGCCCATGAGGGTTAGGGATAAATCATGAGACACTGGAATTCAATCATGGAGCATATACTGACATTCAATAAATGTAGCTACCATGCTTATCCTAAGTTGTGTTTTAGCCAGTTTTTGCATGCCTTTGTCAAATATGAGGAACCTGGCACAGTCTACTGGGTGAGCCCACTCCAAATACTTGGTGACTGTTTCATCACCATAATCCTCTCAGTTTAAATATTGTTATTTCTTATTTTCCCACCCTTTGGCCATTTGTGGTTTTCCTCTAAACCTGTCTCAAGTTTCGGAAGTCCTTCTTAAGTTGTCCTCTAAGGCAAAGACCATGGTAAGGGCCTTCCATGCTAAGGAAAAACAACAAAAAAGGAACCATTACTTTACCACTTTAAAGAAGAGCAAACCTACACCCCCAGTTAAGTTTAGCAAATAAAGACATAGGATTCCCAGTTAAATCGGGTCTCAGATAAATAACGACTAATTTTTTTTAGTATAAATATGTCCCATGATTTTATGTGACAATCATAGTTGTAAGCAAATGAAGAAAAATAAAGGAATAATTACCCTTTTTACTAACAAAACTCAGATTGAAAAGATTTTGGCCAAACATGTTTATCTATTGCTGTAGAACAATATTTTTAAGGTTTTTGTAGCACATACATGTCGCAAAACTGCATATGATTATTTTTGTTTTTGTTGTTGCTGTGTGTCTAAAACATGCTGTTTTCAAAGTGATTACCAGAGTAAACTGTTCCTAACAGGTGATTTCTAAATATCATGTGAAGGTGGAACTACGTGAAAGGGAGTAAAAATTCTTTTTTTTTTTTAATTAAAAATCAAAGAAAAGATTTGCGTGCTCATGAAGAAAAGTTATACCTTGTGTGGCAGCCTCTCACTGACATGAAATTTCTAAAACAAAAAGTATCCTTAGATTGTATATTTTATTTAAAATAAATGAGCTTAAAAATTCATGTATTGGTGGCTAGTGGAGAAAAGAAGTTAAACATGGTGCAAGAATTAATAATTAATTACTATAATTAATTATTATAATCCTAATGTGTTATAATTAATTAATGTTTTAGGGGCTCCTTTAAACACTGATGCTTGATTATTATACAAATGTCACTTCTTTGAAAGAGACCTAAATAGTGTTTTTATTCAGATTCTTATCCAATATTGCATCCTTTCTTCTTCCAATAAACATTTAAAAGTTGAAAATGATTTAATTGTAGCATCAGAAAAAGCCAACTGTGCATTTTCTAGTTGTAAGATATGACTGAGAGCATTGTCCAACTCTGATCTTGTAAGAATAAAGATAAAAAGAACACAACTTCATGATTTTCTCAAGATTATCCTTCATATATTCATAATCTATTAGTAAACATCTTTTTCCTTTTAAGAATTGCTGAAAATATTTAAGTTCTGGGAAAGAGGAATGAATGCGCATTTGTTTTAACATTGTACATACTGTAAAAAGTCCTGTTGAGAAAATACATTGAATTGTCAGAGTCCTGAATGATTCGACAGGCTTCTGTCCCATTAATAAGTTGTAGGTCAGACAAGAATGTTTCATTGCCCTTGAATATGTGAACATTGAACTTTCACTGTTAAGAAAGTTCTAAGATGCTTGAAATCCTATAAAAGTACCTAAAAATAATTTTCAGCCTAATGGATAAGTATAATTTTATAGTCCAGATTGTGCAGAAGTGCTACCAGGTTTTCTTCAATTAATCCAGGAACAGTGAATAACATTAAACTACAAATTATAAATGAGAAACGTCTTCCTAAGTATGTAAGTTAAAATAAAACAAGCTTAGCAACTTTTTCCAGTCTATTCAAACACAGGGCTGGAATAGGATAAACCTGACTGAACAGTCAGAATGTGCAGCGCTGAAGGGAGACAAGTTAAAGAGGAAGCTGGTACATTACTCATTAATGAATCAGACATTTCTCTCCCTCAGTGTTTGAAAATGTTCTTAGCACAAGGCATGGTAAACTCCAAATGGGGGGAGCTGTGTTCAGAATTGGGACTATATAACTGATCTCTCTGGTGTTATGTAAAGCAGAAATCAAATACTTGTGAGAAATGGTGGTGGTGAATGGACCCCATTTGTGTCCCGGTGGCTATCATACAAAGACAAACCAGTATCCAGGGAAAGCAAGACAAGGGGAGAAGCACAGGGCTAGAGGCCAGGCCCTAACCCCCAAATAGAAGTTAAATCCATGTGAGGTGGTCGTTACCCTATAACTGTATTTTCACTTAGTTCTTAGTGTAAGTCTGAGTTTTATTTTGCTCACACTTGAAAGCCTCTCTTGGAAATCAGAGTTAGCAAGTAGAGTCTCTGCCAGGGGAATGAACTAGGGACCTTTTCAAGGTAAATTTTGTCAGTATGCAACATTTTCTTTTTCAGGAAAATTAGAAAAAACTTTTAGAAATCATAAAAATACTGTGAATGGAAGGAATAGCCAAACCTAGTCATATTTCATATAGATGTGGATCCCTTGGGTGAACATAACGCAATTCTAACAGTATTGGGAGAAAAATTAAAAGCATATAAATATCACTATATTGAGATCAATATATAGTCAGAGAATAAAAGAATGAATCAAAACTTTCTATAAAAAATACTTTCAAGGGGATACAGCATGCCAAGCAAAAGCTATCCTTGTTAAAAAAAAAAAAGAACAATATGGGGTGCCTGGGTGGCTCAGTTGGTTAAGCATCTGCTTTCAGTTGAAGTCATGATCTCAGGGTCCTGGGGTCCGCTCGACAGGGAGCCTGCTTCTCCCTCTCTCTCTGCCCCTCCACCCTCTTGTGCTCGCACTCTCTCTCTCAAATAAATCAATAAAATCTTAAAAAAAAAATAGAACAGTAGAGAAAAATAAGTACATAAGTACAAAATCCAATTTCTAAAAGTCAGTAAACACTTTGGATCCTTGAAAAATCAATAAACCAAAAGGCTAGGACAACTTAAAGACAACTGTACTCAGGACTGCATTTATATAACTGATCAATTCAAGGAAAAATAATCCAAGGCAGTTGTGTGTGTGTACGTAGGGGGTATGTGTGTTTGAGGGAGAGAGAAACAGAAAGAGAACAGAGAGTGTAAGACATTAAAAAAAAAAAAAACAACTTTTCAACCATATCAGTGTTGCTTACTGACTGGCAGTCCCAGCACCTGCCCCATTGTGCTATAAAGACAGGTGCACGTTGCTGAAGGAACACAGAAGGTAGAACAGCTAATTGTGGCAGACAGAGGTAGGCCAAGCAGTATGTTAGCATGGTGATATTACTTGACCTGGGTTTTGCAGGTTAAGTTGGGGTTGCTTAGGCATAGTAAAAGCAGGAGACAGATAGGACACACAGCTAGACACCTCAGGGAGAATGTGCAGGCTGTTCGGGAAGCCGTAACTGGCACAGAGACTATGTGGATTCGGCTGGTTATGGATGAAACTGGAAGTTTAGACTGGGGCCACATCATAGAAAGCCTTATACATCCTATTGAGGTATCTATAGTTTATCTGTAGTGAAGAGTCACTGGGAGGTTTTATTTTTTTATTTTTTATTTTTTAAAGATTTATTTATTTCACAGAGGGAGAGAGATCACAAGGAGGCAGAGAGGCAGGCAGAGAGAGAGAGTGGGAAGCAGGCTCCCCGCTGAGCAGGGAGCCCGATGCGGGCCTCGATCCCAGGACCCTGGGATCATGACCTGAGCCGAAAGCAGAGGCTTTAACCCACTGAGCCACCCAGGCGCCCAACTGGGAGGTTTTAAACAGGAGATGGAAATGAGCATAGTACTTATAACTATGTATTAGACAATTTTGGTGACAGTGTGGTGAATGGACTGAAGTGGAAAGAATCTAGAGGCCAGAAGACATGACAGAAGGTCACTGCATCTGTCCAGACAATAGAGGATGAAGATTAATAAGAGTGAAGACGCCCCAATCTGTATCTTCATCTTTACTTCCAGAGAGTACAGAAATCCCATTTCTCAAGCATCAGTTTTATATGTCCAACAGCTATTTAAGACTAAATCTGACAAATACTAATTGAGGCCTTAATATATGGGAGGTGCTTGGGAGTGAGGGTACATTAGTAAAGAAAACGAACACTCCTGCTCTTGTGGAACTTACTTTCCAGCCGTTAGATCCAGACAACAAATTATACATGTGGTGTATTACATGTTGATGAGTGTTGAGTGTTATTGGCAAAAAAAGAGAGAGAGAAAGAGAGAGAAAGCAGAGTTAAAGGATCAGGAGCACTTAGAAGGAAGATGGTGGGAGAGGTCTGTGGCTTTGAAAAATTGGGAAGCTGGCTTTTAATGAAAGATTTGAAGGAGGAGAGAACTTAGCCACCTGAGATGTGAAAGATTTCTTTTTTTTCTTGCAGAGATAAGAGGAACCAAACTTAAAGCATGCCTGTGTCAGAGGCACAGAAAAGGGCCAATAAGCCCGGACCCTGGTCCAGGAGATGAGACAAGATCAAAGAGAACAAAGAATCAGACCATATAGGGCCTTGTAGGTCACTGTGAGACTTGGGCTTTTCCTGGAGTGAATGAGGAGCTACTGTAGGGTGTTTGGCATGGGAGTGAATATATTTGAATGGAATCACCTTGACTGTGTGTGGAAGAAGACTGGTGGTGGCAGGAGAATGGGATAGGGTAAAAATGGCGAAGTGCGATCAGTTAGGAGGCTGCTTGCAGTAGTCTAGGTGAGTGATGGCAGTGGCTTGGGCTAGAGAGGATGGAGTGATAAGAGGTAGCTGAATTCTGGTTATATCTGAGACAGAGCTATGAGGATTTCCCAATGGATCTGGAGATGAGGTGTGTGAGAAAAAAGGAGTCATGAATACTCCAAATATTTTGGCTTTTGTAACAGAGAGAAGGATTTTGCCAGTTACTGACAGGGAGAAGTTGGTAGGTAGAACAAGTTTGGCAGGATTGCGTGATGATCAGGGCATGTAGTTTTGTTCATGTTTGAAATACTTTCTGGGTAACCAATCAGAGATATTGAGTATGCAGTTGGATATCTGAGTCCTTGATCTAAGGAGAAAGGTCTATACTGAAATTTAAATTGGGAAGCTGTCTGCATATTGGTATTATGAAAAGCCATGATATTGGATGAGACCACGAAGGAAAGGAGAATGTAGAGGAGGCTGTGTGCTGGGGCACACCAAAGCTAGGAAGAAGGCGGCAAAAGAGACACACAGTCAGGTGTTCTTCTGGCACCTCCATTTACTCCCATGAAAACTTGTTCTACCACTCCCATGTCCTGCATCAATGCCTAACATTTCTCACTTTTCCAGGACATCATTCTTGACTCCCACTTACAGGTGTTTTAAATATGTCCATCTGCTTCCAACCGCACTGCCACCCATAGTTGGGGGCAGTGTCACTTCTTGCCTGGATTATGACAACAGCTTCCTACTTAGTATTCCGACTCCATTCTTGTTCCTGATCATTCATTCCCCAATGTACCAGAGGTATATTTCTAAATTGACAATGTGATTATGTCACTTTGCTCTGTAAAAATAGTTTAACTCCCTAGCACAGCGTAAAAGCCATGCATGATTTGGACTCTGCCTAACTCTCCAGCCTTGCCTCTTGCAATCACCCCCCTAGAAACCTAGGCTCTAGCCACCTTGCTCTTCTTCAAGTTCCTGAAGCAAGCCATGTGCTCTTCTGCTCTGGGTCTCAGCACACATGGGTTCCTTTTTATGGAACACTCTTGTCCTTACCTTCACCTGGTTAACTTTACTCTCTTCAAGTCTTATCATAGGTGACACTTCTTTCAGGAAGCCTTCTCTTATACCTCTCTCACCCTCTAGGAATGGATTAGAAATGGTTCCACATGCTCACATATCAAACCTCTTTCTCTTTTTTTGACTTTATTATGTTGTGCTGTAATTTACTTATCTGTATCTCCCACTGGACTGAAAGATCCATTTTTAGTCCCTAGCATAGTACCATTACATAGCACTTGGCAAGGATTTGAAGAATGGATAATGAAATAAATTATTAAAGAATGACTCTGAACAAAGACTCTGGCAGTATGGATATGATAGGGAAAAAAGAGTATATTAGAAAGATATCAAAGAGACAGAATTTATGTGACAATGATTCAACATAGATTTTGATCATAGGGGAAGACTAGGAAGTCAGGGAGGTCTAAAAAATGTCTATCTTGGGTGTCATAAACAAAGGTAAGGTAAAAAGCAGAGAAAAGTTTTGGGGCAAAAAACACAGTTCAGTTAATAACTCTGAGATATCTGTTGGTTATTCAAGTGGAAGTATCCATAAGGTAGCTAATAACATGGGCATGGTGCTCTAGAGCAGAGGGAGTTAGACACAGCAATTGTGAACCACTGGCCTATCAGTGTAGTTGAAGTCATGGATGTAAGTGACATCACCTATAGGCATGTTCAGTATGTAGAAAGAAGGAATTCAAACTTTAGATGTAAAGTTTAAATCTAAATTTAAATGTAAAAAGGAAAGTCTGGTATTTCAGAAGCTAGAAATTTCAAAAAGAAGGAGCAATATGTATGGTGTCCTATTTCACACAGGGTCAAGTGGGATAAAAACAGAAGTGTCCATCAGATTTGGCAATGAGGAGGTTGCTGGTTATTAGAGAGAAGACATCTTCTTGACAGTTGCGAACAGACTGCTTGAGTGGAATGAATTAAAGAATGAATGAGAGTAGAGACAATGAATAAGAAATTATTTTAAAGAATTCTGAATTTATATAAAGGGTAAGGCAGAAGCAGGAGTGAATACTTAAGGTAATTGTATAGTAAAAATCCTATCAGGATATCTGCATATGTGTTTTTTTTGCTTGAAGAGCATTGAGTAAGGGCTGAATGAAAAAAAGTGAGGGAGATTTTAAAAGGTGGGAAGGGTAGCTGCCTTGGTGGCTCAGTGGGTTAAAGCCTCTGCCTTCGGCTCCGGTCATGATCTCAGGGTCCTGGGATCAAGGCCCACGTCCGGCTCCTTGCTTGGAGGGGAGCCTGTTTCCTTCTACTTCTGTCTACGTCTCTGCCTACTTGTGATCTCTCTCTGTGTGTCAGATGAATAAGTAAAATTAAAAAAGTAATAAAAATAAATAAAAGGTGGGAAGGGTTGGTAGGAAGGGAAAAATGAAGCAAGGTGCTCCAAGATGTTGGGGAAGAATGGAATCAAGATCATAGGCTGAAGAGACTATTTGAGACAAGCTGGGAGGTAATAACAGGTGATATGGAAACCATCTGGGCTTCTGTTTATTCTCTAAACTATAAAGGGAGATATCACATGGAGAATAAAGAAAGCCAAAGAGATTTCAAGAGCTTAAGAAAATGGTGAAAGTTTGGAATCATTGTGGGAATGAGGAAAATAGGAAATGACCAAAACAAAAGTTTGCTTGAGACAATACTCATCCTAACACACAATGCTAATTCCAGTGGAGTGTCCAAGCAGTCAGCAAGGTAGATTTGGGAGTCAAATGGTTCCATAATCAAGATCTTGGTATTGAATTCCTTGTAATGTTTATATAACTCATCAGATCTATGGGCCTTTACTAAAGGCCAACATTTGATTATTTTGATTTCAAAACAAATTTCATTAAAATCTGTAAGGAATAATTTCAGGGAAAAGAAAAACATATGAAATAGTTACTCTGTTCTCTTTTCAATAAAAGCAACAATCTGAAAATGTTAAAGAAATGAATCAGATATAATGATCATCTAACTCTGAAAATTAAAACCCACTTAGGAATTGTGAGGGAGGCCTGATCTTAAATACCAGTCTAGTTATTCATTCAGAATCTTTAATAACATTTGGAAAGTAATTAATCAACTTATGACATAGACTCAAGGGCTGTCACCTTTCATTGCTGTTAATGAAACTGTCTGGGGTTTTATCTGCACTCTTCTGGTGATTTAAAGAACAATCTTTTTTGTAAGCTCTTTGAAGAGCAGAAGTATGTTTAAAATCACTGAATTCTGATGTATAGATTTTAATAAAGCAATCCAAGTATGTGTTAGTAAAACTGAAATAAAATTTAGAAGTATCTTAATTTTGACATGAAAGAAAGTGAATTTCTGAAAAATCCAAAATGTGTATTCATTTCTGTTGGGAAGATATTTTTTTTCTGTCAATAAGCTTTATTTTGGCTGCTCCTTTATATTATTCAATATAACTGAAAATATATATTATGCTGTTTTATACTTAATAAAAAAACAACTAGTGTAATAGTATTTTAAGCCCAAAGGTTTGTTCGGGCCCTAAATGATTCTATTTATTTGCTGTCTTTATCTTAACTAGACAGTGGTCAGACCATGAGCAAACCTTGGACAGTGTAGCAGGAGCTGAAGGGATTCTGCCTGGATGTGAGGCCACAGTCAGGTGACAGCTGCCTATCTAAGACTCTCAGAGGAGCAAAAAGACAGAAGGTAAAGGCAGAGCCTGATATAAGCTTTCCTCAAGTTTAGAGCACTGTCTGAGTTTGTGTTTAGAACATAACAAATATAATGACTACACATACTCCAGCATGAACTCTGCATAATCAAAGCCCAAGAAATAGCCTTAAGATAATACCTGAAAGAAATATATATCCACAGCAGATGGTATTCCAATGAAGAACAGTTACGGATATAGTTTTGAGGGCTATAACTTCTGATCCCAGCAGTAACTGATGTATTATAATGAACTGAATTACTAGAAAATGCTAGTTAAGAACATGGTGTAAAAAATTTGTAGGGGAGCTTGGGTGGCTCAGATGGATAAGCGTCTGCCTTTGGTTCAAGTCATGATCCCCAGGTCCTGGGATCAAGCTCCAAGTTGAGCCCCATGTTTGGCTCCCAGATCAGTAGGGAGTCTGCTTCTCCCTCTCTCCCTGCTTGTGCTGTTTCTCTCTCTCTCAAATGAATAAATAAAAATCTTTTAAAAAATTTGTAAGTTTTCTTGGTTTTTCTTTTAATACTATGAATTCTATGAATATAGAATTTCATTTGTAGTGTTTGCGAGTAGTTAACAGAATGCTTAGAATACGCCTTGAACACTCAAAATAAAAGTTCCTTCTGCTTCCTGCTACATAATGCTGCTATTCTTACTGGTATCTGAGGGTAGAATAGACTAAGAGGCCTGATCTAGGACTGGACAGATGATAGCCTTGCTTCTCCCAGAATCAAACCATGTGACCCAGGAAGTTCAGACTTTGCTTGCCTATCACATGCTCTACCATTTTCCTGAGTGTCCCTTGATCCCCCACTCAGTTGTGACTAGCCTTTTTCCTATTTGGAAAGCAGGAGCCTGATTCTTAATTGTGACGCTCTCTTCACTACTTGCAATGCACCCGAGCCGTGACCCTTCAGCATATCCACCCACCTCTCCCCTCCTGTAACCTCACTGATCTAACACCCCATTAAATCTTCTAAGTATTCCTCTTTATTATCTATTTTCTCTATTTGTGGCATAAGAGTTATCATAAAAACCTTCTTAAACTGAACTACAGATTTTCTTTTTTTTAAAAAAGATTTTATTTATTTATTTGACAGAAAGAACAAGAGAACACAAGCAGGCAGAACAGCGGAGGGAGAGGGAGAAGCTCCCCACTGAGCAGGGAGCCCAATGCGGGGTTCGATCCCAAGACCCTGGGATCATGACCTGAGCTAAAGGCAGTTGCTTAACCAACTGAGCCACCCAGGTGCCCCAAACTAGAGTTTTTCAAATGTATAAATACAAAGGCATTTGGCTGCTAATTTATCAAATTATGAGAACTTTTAATTAGAGCTTTAAAAATCATTTAAATTTGAATATGCACATATTGATATATGATTATTACTGATGGTTTGATCAACCATTGACATAGAAATTAAGCATGTCAAAATTATATGTTACTCCTTATATAGTGCTATCGTAATTAAGTTTTAAAACAAGTTTAATGATGGTATATATATGTATTCAGTAAACCTTCAGGTTCACCTAAAAGAACCTCTGCTTAAAGACCATAATAACACAATTTTCCTTTTTTCTCCCCACAAAGATATAAGAAATCACCAAATTCTGTCACCCTAATGTCATACAGAAACAACACTCTTTTGATCAGGAAAGGTTTTCTGAGGACAAAATGTGGGGAGTAGTTAGAAATATACATCATGGTATTAAGAAAGATCTCAATGCCCATGTTTCATTATTATGCCTATTTCTAAATACTACTTTATTTCTTTTAGAGAGAAGGAGCTGCTGTCTCCATAGCCATCAGTACTTTAAGCATGTGCATTTCAATGGCACTTAAAGCTACATATTTGTGCTGAGTCCATATGGGAAGTCTAGTCACCAGAAAATACACACTCATAAACAGGAAGTCTAACTACAGTAAGAAGATGTTTTTCTCCACACAATAGAGTTCAAAGATGTGTCATCTATGTAATCTGGAGCAAAACCCAACACCCCCATTATTGTTGAGTGTCCCTCTCTTCCCTCCTACATTATGGCAACTTATGATTATAGCATTACGTTTTCTAAGCCTGTTTGAACTCGCTTATAGATACAAACGACCTGCCCTTTTCTGTGCATAGCTTTCAATCAGTAAGCATGTCAAGGTGGGAGGAAGAATGGCAGGAACAGTAAGAGGGAAAAAAATCAATTTTCAGAAAGCATATGGTAACAACTGAATATTTAATCTAATTAGCCTAGAAATGCCTTCCTATTTTCAGCACTCTTTGCAAGGCAGTTGCTTCATGGTACAGAATGAATTTCAATAAATGTCATATATTTAGTTTGATGGCTTATTTTTAAAATTTGTCGAACCAGGTCACTGACTCAGAATAGATTCATTCTGAGACATGACAGATAGAAACTGCTATTGAATAGAAAGACTGACATTAGCTGGAAGGTTCTGGGCAGAAGAAAAAGTCATTCATTTAACATTCAATAAAACATTTACTGAGTACCTACTGTGTGTTAGGATAAAATGATAAATATTTGGACTTTACCGTCTTTTTTTATAATAGAAAAAGGAGTGGTGCCAAAATAATTTCCTTGGGGTTAGTAAGGATTACAACTAAACACTATTGGGTCTTTAAAAGTACTTACATTTTTCACATTGCGTCAGAAAACTGCATTAGCACTCATTCAAATATTCATTCTGTTATGGTTGTGAGATTTTAGACCTAATTCAGATTTTTGAAGATGCTGTTTACTGACCCTTAGCAAAAACCAACTTCCTATTCTTTTGGAACAAAAAGGCCTTACATAGCTTCAAAGATTTCTTAGATATCAAAGAGCTTAGAGAGACATACAGTTTATGGGTAATGATTTAGGATTTAGTGAATCAAAAACACATGGATTAAATTTCCTTTAAAAGACCCTTAGGTTTAAATTTAAGAGCTAAAATGTTGGTCTAAACACACACCGGTCTTAAGAAAAGCCAAAACTTATTTTTAAAGATAGTTTGAATTGTCTTGTGGACCCAAAACTTGGCTGGATTTTCCTTTCTCACATGATTAGCCTTCAAAGGAGACAACCTGCCTTCTGTTAAACAAATTTACCCCACTTCTCTCTTTCTCTGCTTTGTGAAGACTACATTATGGCTGACCCTTCAACAACACGGTTGGAACTGCATGGGTCCACTTATAGAGTACTGTAAATGTATTTTCTCTTATGATTTTCTTAACATTTTTTTACTTTATTGTAAGAATACAGTTTATAATACATGTAACATAATATGTGTTAACTGCCTAATTTTGTTATTGGTTAAGATTTGCAGTCAACAGTAGACTACTAGTAGTTAAGTGTTGGGGGAGTTAAAAGTTATATACAGATTTTTGACTGTGCAGGTCAGTGCCCCTAGACCTACTCTGTTGCTCAAGGGTCAACTGTATTTCAAAGGTCTCCAGCTTTGAATGTTCTTCTTGATGTTTTCAATAAAACATTAAAAATTAGAAACATCCTATGGTCTTATGGAATGATTGCAGTAATTTTCAGTTCCTTCAAGTCAGTCTTGTCAAGTCAACTGGGATTTTAGATCCAACTATTGGGGAACATGGGATCACTTCAAAACAGGAAAAAGCCACTGATATTAATATGTGAACTGTTTCATAATATATTATTATATTTGCATTTAAAATAGTAGGAAGAAATACAGTACACAATCTTCTAACACTATGGCCTTCCAGAAGGCCACTAGCCTGGGCATTTCTCTGAGTTTTTAGGATTAAAGGAAACAAGTTAGTGCACAACCTGTGAGCTTTCATTCCTTTGGAAAAATAGATTGCCATACTGATCTGATGGCTTCTAAAGGGCACTTGAAACCAATGCTGTACATGTTTCGAATTTCAATGGTAGAGAAATAACAATTAGTGAAGTTCAGGCAGATCAAAACAAAACAAAACAAAACAAAACAAAACAAAACAAAACAAAACAAAAGCATGGTATTCCAAAGAGGAGTTTATCCTGAATGACAATGTGGAAATGAAATCTATGCATAAAAGCTACCATGAACTGAGGTTTCAGAAAGTGATTGCTTCGTGGTAAGAATGAAAAGATTACCCTTTAGTTCACAAATACAGGTAGCTTGTTAGAAAGTATATTGATTGGTGAGTTCAGAAAAACAAGTATGTGCCAATGGGTGATGAATTATATAATATCTTTTTTTTTTTAATTGCTAAACTTATTTTCTAGAGGGAGAAAAACCTGAGAACTCTAGAAGATAAAATACATGACAGAAGTGGCTCTGGGACTCTTTGGCCTTGCATGCTGCTGAATTTAACAACACCTGAAGGTGACACAGGGGGACAAACTGGCAGGTATAGTCATGGGTAAGGATTGCAAACAGGACCACCAGAAGCCAAATCTGGCACACAGACTTTTTGCCTCTCTATCCTGCACAGTGTTTTATTTTTTTTTTTTTTAAGATTTTTTTTTTTTTTTTTTTTATTTGACATAGAGAGAGAGATTACAAGTAGGCAGAGAGGCAGGCAGAGAGAGAGACAAGGAGAGGAGGAAGCAGGCTCCCTGCTGAGCAGAGAGCCCGATGCGGGCCTCGATCCCAGGACGCTGAGATCATGACCTGAGCCGAAAGCAGAGGCTTTAACCCACTGAGCCACCCAGGCGCCCGTGCACAGTGTTTTAAAGATGCTGAGTCAATATTTTAAAGCGGACAGGTTTCCAGCTTTTCCTGAAAATTTGAAAGACACTACCACAGGGGCCCATGACACATACTAGGCTTCATGGCAACTCTGGTGATGCCAAATGCTGGTTGCCTCCCATTAGGTGGGGCTTTTTCTAAGCAGGCTGTTGGTCCCTAGTGAAATGGTTAGTTTCATTCATTTAGGTTACCTGTTGCAAATCTTTTTCTTTCTTCCTTTCTTTTTTTTTCTTAATAATCTCTATGGTCTATGAAGGGCTCAAACTCACAACCCTGCGATTGAGCTGCATGTTCTACTGACTGAGCCAGCCAGGCGTGCCCCCTCCTGAGCTTTTTTTTTTCCCCCCATTTTCAAATCTTGATACATGGCATAGGAAGGCATAAAGGGACAGGAAGAAAAGAGGAAGAAAATCCAACACAGTGGTTTAACATTGGAGAGGGAAAAGAAAGGAGAGAAAAGAAAGAAAGAAGGGCACAACAAACACAGGCTGCTTACATAGACAGCAACTATCTCCTTTGCTGTCTCTAAATATTTGCTATGGAAGGGACTGGAGACAAAGGCTGTGGGTATTACTCTCAACAAATCTTTTTGGGCTAGGCTCACAGTGAGAAAATAAGAATGAAAACTGAATGGAGCAATAATCTTGATCAAGGATGGCATGCTGACAAGGGACCAGGTGAATACAGAAAAATACCATAGTCTTGCTTCTCCCATATACCATAAACCAAGGGATGTGGGCTACTCCTTCACAGTCACCTTTGAGACTGCAATAAACTATGGCAGGCACTGTCCAGGTACTTCCCATAAAAAATCAGGGACTCCAAGTAGACCTGTGCAGGCTGTGTACTGCACAATTCCAGAGTCAATGAAATGAGAATGGCACTCCCGAGAAGTGCAAAGTAGAAGCCCTGCTCCAGATATCCACACAGCTCATTTTCTTATCTTCTTCAGGTCTAGTTCAAAGGCCACTTTCAAAGTGAAGCCTTCTCTGACTCTACTACTGAATTTTTCAATTACCACTCTACCCTCTTTTATCCTTGACAGTCCTCACTTTGCTTCCTTGCAGCTCTTATCACCACTCGCAAACACATTTTTATTTATGTATTTTATTTATTGTTTGCCTTCCTCACTATAGAACAGAGCATAATGTTAGAGATCTTAGTCTGTTTTATTCTCTACTGCTTTGCCAGAGTCTAGAATTATGGCTGATAGGTGCTCAATAAATTATCCTGAATGACTAAATCCTCAATCACATCCTTAAGAGTATAGGAACCTGGCTTTCTCTAGAACCTGTGATTCTCTGACCACATTTCATAACTGCCCTGACCATATTCATAATAATACTTTGCTGTATTAGAAGAAATACATTTTCGGGGCACCTAGGTGGCTCAGTCATTAAGCGTCCGCCTTCAGCTCAGGTCATGATCCTGGGGTCCTGGGACTGAGCCCCACGAAAGGCTCCCTGCTAGGTGGGAAACCTGCTTCTCCCTCTGCCACTCCCCCTGCTTGTGTTTCCTCTCTTGCGGTCTCTCTTAAATAAATAAAATCTTTAAAAGAAAAAAAAAAAGAAAATGTATTTAAAGATCTTTATTCATTTTGTTCGAGAGAAAAAGAGAGAGAACACAAGCTGGGGGAGAAGCAGGGGGAAAGGGAGAAGCAGACACCCCACTGAACAGGGAGCCTGATGTGGGGCTTGATCCCTAGACTCCAGGATCATGACCTGAGCCGGAGGCAGACACCTAACCGACTGAGTTACCCAGGCGCCCCAGAAGAAATACATTTTCAAATTCTATGGATCATTATATAATTGATATGACCCATAGGCTCTTTTTTTTTTAAAGATTTTATTTATTTTTAAGTAATCTCTATACCCAACGTGGGGCTGGATCTCACAAACTCAAGATCAAAAGTCGCATGCTCTATTGATGGAACCTGTGAGGAGCCCCTCTATGGCTCATAGGCTCTTGATATGAATTCTATGGGCTCTATAGCTACACAAGTTATTACAGAAATTAAAAACAACATGCACAACCTGCATAAATGTACTTGTGCAAATTTACACAATCATAGAAGAAATATGTATACCTGGATATGCAATTATGAACTATTTTTTTCCCACTGAGCTTACACCTTCCGCTACAATGCCACACATGTGATTTTTCTCTCAATTACATTTTACAGCTTATAAAAACTCTTTCTTCATTTTGTCCCTTGAAGAGCAAAGGATCTGTAGTAAGATTTTACTGGATGTTTTTATTGAAAGAAATCCCAAGGGGAATATACTAAACTGTTAAACACAGCTGAAGAGATATCTGAGAACGGGCTTTCTGATAGTAGGATAGATTACAAAATTACTCACAGCTCTTAATCTGATAACAAGAGCAGAATGCCTCACACATATGAATGAAGGCTTTTTCTGGTATGCTTTCCTACAAAAAGAGAACAAAAAAAGAGAACTGGAGAAACAGAAGGTGAGAAAAACTCTAGAGACTAGAAATGTTACATTTATCATTATCACTAACCTAAGGATCCCAAGCTATGCTTCAGCAGAAAGTTTCAAATAGTTAACCTTTATTGATGGCTGGGCAGAGGTGCTGTTGAGATAGCATGGAGGCTAGGCTCAAACATAGCTTCCTTACCTATAGGCAGGAAAGGTTACAATATTGATATCTGCCTTGTCTATTTTGTAAGGTTTTTGTTGTAGTAACACAGGGATATGCTCAGAAACAACTTGAAAAATTTAAGAGGTCTTTAAGTTCCAATCTTAAGATTTAAAAAAAATTTTTTCTATTATTTAAATGGGATGATTTCTAATGTTGTCATTTTCAGGTTATATCCCTTTAATAATTGTGGATCTTGGTTCTATTTTATATGTGTTATTTATCTGAATATCTAGATTGTAAACTCTTCAAGGGCAGAGATTTCATTTCTCCCTTTTTAAAAAATATTTCTCTAGTACCAAACACATATGATGCTCAACATACAGTTCTTAGCTATTTTTGGTGAGGCAAATGTGAGCCTGGCAGCAACTTAGTGCCAGTTAAGAAAAGGGAATCAAAGAGATCCTAAATTGACATTAGTCAGTATATTTATCATTCATTACTAAGAGGTTACTATTTATTTTGCACTGAGCAAAGCCCATGAGAAAACTGCCCTGAGGGTTCTAAGTCAAAGACACCAGTTTCAACATACACCAGCGAGGTAAAGGAGGTTAATTTCCTGGTACTTGAGTTTCTTCATATTTTCTTCCCTTAAGGCAGCATAATTAGGATATTTGGTATCCCATTAACAAGCACAGCAGCCTGAGGGAAATATTAGGCATAATGGGGGAAAGAAAGCATAGCTGGCTCTGGTGAGCCTAACGACAGCGAAGAAACCATGAAATTAGAGTGGAAAAATGGGGGCACAGAAGGGTTTGGAAGCAACTCTGACCCAACCAAGGGGAAGGGATGAGGAGGAAGGGGTAGAAAGATGGGAAGGGTTTTGAATGTGTACGTGTACGGAGCCCTGTACTTTTCATGGGTGTGTCACCACAGGCACTGGTACAGTCACCTAGAGAAAGTTGTGTAGTCTTGAAAGGAGTAACTCTTTTAAGTTATTAACTTTGTTTTGGGATGATCACATTTGAGAAAAAGTTTATTTGGGGCTATTATATAGATTGGTAAAAGGAAAAAATTAGACTATTATTTTGAATTATTTTTTTAACCAACACCTAAGAAAACTGACTTTTGAAATATATTCTGTAGTCTAACCCACATTAAGATGAATTTTTAAAAATATCGAGATTATAGTAGGACATATGCTTGTACAGTCTTAAGGAAATTATAAGTGTATTTCTCCTGCTTAGAAAAATGTCATTTTCCTTTTATTATAGTTTTAGAAGTCACGAAAATATTATCAGCTTTCATACTGACTTGCTGTAGTTAATCTTGTATATCTTTATCATTCAGATAAACCTCACACATTAATTCTGAAGGCTTAGAGTGCACATCTAATGTAAACACTGTGATATATTAAGAACAAAGCAATCTTTGAAAACAGTACTCAGCAGATCATCTTCTATATGCTATAAAGTCCATCATGTTAAAATCAAAATATATTTAGATTAATAATTTTAGGCTTATGCACAGTTAAGTTTGAAACCTGAACAGATTTTCTAAAACATCAGTATATTTTATAGGTATTCAGACACATTTTTGGTACTACAAAAATTTCTTAGGAGAAACAGAAGTGTTACTGATATTTTTCAGCAGTTCAAAAAGCATGAACATTGAATACATCACAGACTTGCAGTGTATGATTGGAACCAAAGCACCTCACTTCTGTTCTATTATGGAAGTTTACATGTTATAACAAAGCCCAATAAGCTTAGAGATAGAAAGGAAAGCTATGTACATGTAAGTAATCTAAGCACCACTTAACAGTTTACATAAAAACACAATTTATGTCCCAGTAGCACAGAGAAACATGATGTACGTTTTCAGATCTTCATGCAGAAAAAATGCATTAGTCAGCTATAATAGTTTAGCTATAAAGGAAAATAATGTTTTTCTGGATCCATTTGCATGGCAATGTCCATGTGTCTGGCTGATGAAAACGACAGAAAAAACCTCCACCCAACTCTACAAAATGTGAACAGTATTCTTAAAATTCAGGAGGGTTCATATAGTCTATATTCTCTCTAATGTCAGTTTTTACAACCTCTCATATTCACTGACCATCTTAACTTGGCAATTATAGCATCCTGGTTATTTTGCCTAAGAGAGTTGACAATATTTCCATCTGCCCCAGAGCTCCTCTGAACATGAAACTGTAATAATAAGGTAAAATACACTGGGCAACTATTCACGGATGAGCCACTGGAAATCTCTCCAAATGCCAAATTAGTAAATGGCTCTTAAAACAAAAGGTATGAAATGGGAAACCATACTTTAGAGTAAATCCTGTATTGGCAATAGTCGGTGAAAATACTTTCTTTCACTAGTGCTTAAATTATTGAGTCAATACCAGTACTAGCTAGACTGCCCGACCTCTGGTTATAATCTAGTTCACCTAATAAGAGAGATGTCCTCCCCGCAGCCCCAGCGAAGAGATAAGGTAAGATTGAAAATGATGGATCACAAGCCCTGTGTATTTGCCAGAAAGGTAGAATTCAGACCTTCACAAAAACACCTGCCCCTTGGAAAGATCCTCACTCATTACAAATAAAGCAGGATTAGGAACAAGGAAACCCACTCGGCTCGAATCTTCCTGCCGCATCACCCTAGGACAGGGTGACCAAATCCCTTTTCTAAGGGCTGAGTCAGATCACAGGCTCGAAACTTGCCCGGCCATAACAGTCGCACATCACCCCTTACTCCGACGCCCCTCTCTCTCCTGAGTCATACAGGTGGCCGTCAGAGGCAGACCCCTAAAACCAAAAGCCCCACTCTAGTTTACGCCTCTCCCCGGCCGGATCCCTTCAGTTTCTGAAGCCCCTAACTCGCCCACCTCCCTGGTCGTGCCCACTGGAATAGCTCTCAGGTCTCTCAGGGGAACAAAGAGCAGAACGCTGGGGCCGAAGGGTGGGGTGCGGGGTCCGAAGCGAGCTGCAGCTTTACCTTGCGGTGTCCGAGAACCGCGGAGAAGTCAGTCGCGCAGAGACCACCCGCGTGCTCCGCGCCTCGCCGCCGCAAGTCAGCTGTCGCCCCGCATCTGGCTCGCGCCCTCCGCTGGGTTCCGCATCTGGTCACAAAGCGCTCGGGGCGCTCCGGGCGGCGAGAGCGTCCGGGTCACCTGCGGCGGGGCCGAGCCGAGCGCCGGGTCCGTCAGCCGGCCGCGCTCCCTCCGCCCCTTCTCACCCGCGCGCTACCCGGCGGGTGACTCAGCCGGGCATCGG